>CAEFZY010020799.1:0-41259 GCA_903066815.1 Brachyrhaphis roseni | reverse complement strand
TTCCACAAGGTCTGCTTTGACCCAAAAACGAAAACCCAAAAGAAGACTAATGCTAAAAATGAGCTTTGGGTATTTGAGGAGGTACCAGTCAGTTTTGTGCCCCCAACACCTTCTGGTGTCTAAAGCTAAAAATATTAGCGTGAGTCCAAGTATATGTCAAAATCAACAGGAGAATTGATTTAGCAGATAATTAAAGCCTTGGAAAGGCCCAGTCAGAGTTCAGAACTAAATCTGACAATAAATCTGTGAGTCATTTTAAGAATACTGTTGACAAGAGAAGTCCTTACAGACAGATCCTAAATATTTGGGAAAATTGCCAAGCCACAGACTCCTAAAGATGAATTGGTGTTTGCACATCAAAAGGTTCTGAAACTAAGAATAACTTGAAGGGTTCTCACACATTGATAAACATTTTAGAGGTTTTATAATGACTTGATTCTTAAGTCGTAAAAGCTTGGTATTTTAACAGCAGTGGGAAAAAGCTTGAGGTCTATACAAAAGGAGGAGGACAGGTTATCTGTCAGCCATGGGACACCGTGTTCATGAGTCGGATCAGCAATCTTAGCCTCTAGGAAACAATCATTTTAAGCATTTTATAAAGTTCAAAAACAGGACAAAGAAGTCCAAATTCACTTATTGTACCAGATTAAAATCAAATGTGTATCTGCTGATGATGTGTTTGGGAAGTGACTCACTTTAATATCCAGCCTCAAATAGCCCTCACAGGCTACTCAGTTATGCAGCCTGTCACTGCCAGGCAAACACACACAGTCATGGCTGCCTTGTCTCCGCTTCTGGAGGAAGGAAAGAAAAGCAGCGCCGCAGCACTAGTGACCATCTTCCAGGAGACTGGATTTATGTCCTTTTCTCTGGGAGTTTTTTAAAGGCAGAATTCATTATTCATCCAACTTTTGGATTTACATTTTTGCTTGGTTTCGGGTAAAGCATCTAAATTATTTACCTAAGATACTCTTGTACTTCAATTGAAAAAGTAAAACTTATATTAAAGTGTTTTTAATCACATTAAAAAGTACCAATCAGCCATTTTGGGACACCAACAATTGAGCATAACCATAGCAACACAGCAAAAATACCACAGAAAGGAAGTCTGAAAAGCAGCCATTAAGGGACGATAGAAAATCTGAGCAGACGAGCATGGTGTGGTGCTGAATTACATAAAACCTCACCATTTTCTACTTTATCCAACTAGATTATCTCTGTCTTGATTGGTCCTCTGTTTACGCAGCCCAGTTTGTGATGATTGCTCCATAACTGATGAAATCTCTCATTTCCGTCTTTGATTGTGTCAAAAATTAAAAAAAAAAAAAAAAAAAAGAACTGGCACTGCTCGAGCGGCAGTGTCTGGTAAGAATGTTCTCAGGAGTAGCACACAGGATGTAATCTGACATATTGGAGGTACAATAATAATATACACAATGGTATTTCCACATTTTTCCTTCCACTTATCTTTAATTCATTGTTTCCTTGCCGTTCTTTGTGATGTAATCTTGGATCACTGTATTATGTAGGCCATAATATGGTTGCTTCAAGAGATATAAACAATTTTCAACAAGTTTTTTTTTCAAAAATAATTACAAAAAGTTTTACTTTTTGGATATTTTCATTCAGATTTAAAGGTGTTGAATTAGAAACCATCATGACTCCTGTTGCTTTTTACGCTTTATTGATCCCTCTCACAAGGCTAATAGCCGAAGTTCAAACAGGTGTGAAGCACTTCTGGTTTGCTTTGAGTTTAAAGTGACTATGATGGCTCTAAATTCCTCAGAGTTCACATCACTGACAACCTCTGCCGGTCTGCCAACACCTTTCCAAGAACAAATGAGCTGTTTATTGCCTTATCGATTACCTCTTGTTCTCGCGCGCCCCGTTCCACGGGCTTCATTACCATATTAAATGCGCGCGGCTCTGCCGAGAGCATTTCATCTTGGCCACGATTATCTCTGGCAGTTACAGTCCCAATCAAAATAGGATTTGCATGTGCAGCAAGGGAGCCTGTGATGTGTGCTGCAGCTGTGCCAGTTCCAATTAAGAGGGAGTTGTTGTTCTATCCATATTTCATCCAGCGAAGCATTGATTTCCTGCCAATGCTGTTTTTAGGACACCTAATTGATGGAGTCATCACTTTTATGAATTAAATGCTAACATCAGAGGCCTTTGTCTGTCATTTTGCATGGTTGACTGAGCCCAGTTGTACGGCGGATTAATCTTTGAGGTTAAAATGGGACAATGTCACTTTCAAGTGAAAGAAAAACACTCCATTCACTACACTCCAGGTTGCATTGATGCCTGCTTTCTCATATGGCTGCTAAATTTAGCTTATCTTTGCAAAACAGTTGACACACTGATGTGATTATGTCACCAAACTTGACGATTTGTTGCCGTCATCAAGAAACTTGTGATCTGACTTAATGAGTATTCAAAGAATATTTCATTTTCTCGTCCTAATTTGACTATTTTATACTGCAGAAACCCCCTGCTGGGCTCCCCTTGCAGAGCATTTAACATCTACTTCTATTTTACATTTAGCCCTTGTACTGAATAGCTAAATGAGACATTCAGGAGCTTTGCTCTGAGGCAATTTTTGATTTGAAGGCACAGCAGAGACATCAGCAAATCCCCAGCCAAGAAGGTACAGTAAGATCCCCATACGCCAAATGGAATAATCGATGTTTTCAATCAGAGGGCACCTTATCAAAGTTTTGGCACTCCCAAATAGTATGTCATACTAGATCAAAGATCTGGAAACCGCGCTCACCTTGGCCTGTGCGGAGAGCTGTCAGACTTCACATGAAAATTCCTTTTGCTTCTTATTTCCCGGTGAACGCTGCGACCAGAGCTCATTTGGAGCCGTGTTTAATTCCCATTCATTGATGTGGGAAGCTGTCAGCCGGCTGTCGTGGCTTTGAGGCTTTATATAGAACATTCCTAGGCCCGGTACATAGGCTGTGATGTTCTTAAAAACATTACACTGTGCTTATTACAAGCTGATTAAAGGTGGCAGTGAGCACAGATAATGAAGTGAGGCGGGAGAAAGCTGTTTACAAAACAGTTGTGGTTGATTTATGTGAAGGTGACGTTTAAAGCCTTGAACATCCTTCCTGACTGATTTAGATACACGCAGACAGCTTTTGGGATGGCTGTCACACCTGACATTTAATTTAGACATTATAGACTCTAATCTAAAATGAAATACGGATTCGTTGTCTATGTAGGCTACAAAAACCTTATGGAAGTAAATATTGAGGTTCTCCAGAGTCGGACAGAACGTCTGTTGCACATTTCTGGTATTCTCATAAATGTGACCCACAAGCCAAGTCCGCAAACAAAACAATAGATGACAAAGTCGATTTTGTCGACTCGTTTTTGCTGCAAAAAGCAAACTGATGGGATGCTAGAAACGACTATTGTTGAGTACAAGATATGACAGATGGAGTTTATTATGGAAGCTATTAAAGCCTAAAATAGCATCTCATTGCAAAACATGTTGCAGGCAAATGTCCCCAAACTTAATGTCGGCGTCCACTCGCCACGTTTTTTAAAGTGATATTTTTCAGAATGAAACATTTAAAACTTTATGGGACTGCACTTTACAATAATCTAAGTTTTTTTTTATTATTATTGTTTGTGTTAATACATATTTTTGATGAATTAATGAGAAACCCTGCACATTTTAATCTAGTCCAACTACCACGTTTGGATAAATACTCTGTTGAAAGCCCAGTGATGGTAATTTTTTTTATTTTATTTTATGGACATTGCTTGTCCAAACAGCTTGTATGACTCCAAGTTGCTGGGCGCCTCTAAAAGTGAGAACTTTGAACTGTAGCGAGATATAAACAAGTCCAGTTTAGAAGTTTTTAGTTGCTGCTTTGAATGTTGATGTGCTAAAGTTCAGTATGGTAACCAGCTTGTTCTGGTTACCATTTCTTAACATTTAAAGATTAGCTCATATCTGGCTTCCTTTATTGTTATTTTATCTAATAATACAGAATACACAGTTCAATGATTTTGGGACGATGCTGAAATCGGAGATTACAAACTCTCTTTTCAAGATCTTACTAATGATGCAAGACAACTAAAACTAGAGTACTATACCTCTTCTGTATGCTAGAAAAATAATAAAGCATAGATAATTTTATATTAGGATATGATGAGAGTTTTTGAATTGTTTGAACTATTTTGCTTTTTTAACCACATCTACTCCTTCTGGTCTGTCTTTGTGAAACTTTGTGACTTTAATGTATAAAAAGGCACTATATAGATAATTTTTTTAAGTAAAGTACCTTGAAAATCTAGTAATAGTCCTTCAACTTTTTTAAATTAGCTCAATTTGCATTGAATCTATAACTCAGTTTGTCATCTGAGTGGTTGAAGTTGATGGTTGTAAGGGGACAAAATGTGAAAAGGTTAAGAAATAAAGTCTGGAAACATTTGCAATATTTATATTCAGCCTTGCAGAAATGTCCTCAATATTCCTCCATGTTAGTTAAGTCTAGTTCAATAGTTTCTGGAATGACAGAAGTATTGTGGTTTGTATGGTGTAGATGCACTGCTTACTAATTTATCAAGGTATTTCGGGCTTGTTTTAAAGATCAACATGTTGGGGGAAAAAAAAGAGAACTTAGTTTGCTGAAGTTTAAATGTCAGACATTTCTATTTCCAGCTGGATATCTCCATGTCCCTGATAAAGTTATGTCAGACGATTGCTTTTGTAACTTCTCTTGTGCATGTCTGTGGGAGCATCATTTTTTAATGTCCATTTTGCAGTTTGTGTTCCAGGCGAGCCTGGAACTCTCACAGATGTTGTGTGCAAGATGTCTTAATTATTTCCCATGTCCACATCCTAGAGGCAGCCAGGATTTCAAACGCTCCTAATTTGACATCTCGACCCCGAGTGAGCGTTCCAAAAATCCTGTAAATTTTGTCAAATTATCTAGCCCTTCATCTGTGTTATATCATTTTTTTTCTTCTCGCACCTTGGTTTTTAAAAGTGGTCCTCATGTTCGCTTTTTTTGGGGGGATGTATCGAGTCACCTTGAAGCGTTGCCAGAGGCTGAGCGCCTGCGGGGACTCTCATTAGGAGCTACACTGAAGAAGCTTCATCAGCTGTCTTTTCTGACAAATGCGGCCTCTCCCGCTGACTGCCCCTCACCGCCCCTCACCGCACCCATACACACATCTCTCAGTCTGCATGGAATAGCCCGGCATGAAAGCTGATGAGGTCAAACATTCACTGGACTTTCTATAACGAAACCTTCACTGACAGCTGCTGCTTTTAAACCGGTGTGGACGTATTTTTTTATTTTTTGTAAACTGTACACACTATTACCAGTGGAACTACAATGTTTCATACACTGTAGTTCCTCAGTTCACTCACGGTACTGAAAACAGATGGTATGTATAAAACTAACCTATTCCTACTCCTGTTAACATGCCAGGACTTTGTGATGTTAAAGCAGCAGGATCTCAGACATGTTGGGAAAAAAAAAAAAAAGTCCAGTAAACAAACACGGAATCCGAATTTTGAATTTTAGTTGGCTAGCATGACTTGAGAGCTCTATTTGATTCTGATTGGCTACTCTGGTCTTCATGACGACTCCTTCCCTTGCAAGTTGCCAGATCCCAGTGAGTTTCTAGAAATCAAAAAACAAAAACAAACAGAAACGGCAAAAAAAAAAAGAAGCAAGTCAGATTTGAGTCCTCGTATATTGCCAGATTCGGCTTCGATGATGATGATGATTATATTATTATTGTTATTTATCTTTTTTATTATTATTTTGTAGGGCTGCAAGAACAAGTCTTTATCTAATGACTGGAGTTTAGCAATGGAAGCAAAACCGTTCTAAAGCAAGGCCTCATTTTAGAACTGGAGTAATTCGACTGGGGGGAAAAAAACAAAACTTGGAGTTATTGCTTTTCTGGCACCCTGATGATAAACAGTACAGCTAAACAATCTCATGGAATCTCTCACAGTTTATAATTAGCCTGCATGTACGGCCTCCAAGCTACCGCTTTGACCTAAATATGGTAAAAACCTAGATATCCAAAGTTCTCACATGTAAGCAACAGTACCTTTTATTGTGTATTGTTGTTATTATATTACAGATTCTTCAGTTTTTCTGCATTCACGCTTCCTTTGGAGGAATTACAGCGTGTTCCACCCTCCAGCAGCTGGGCAGGAGTGAATCCACAAAGCCAGGCTTCTTTTCAAAATCAAACAGTTGGTCGTGTAACTTTTTCAGTGCTACTGTCCAGACTTCAGTCTGCTTACAATAGCTGTCTGCCTCTTGTTTAAATAACTGTCAGCCTTTACTGCCAGGTTCTTGCTTATGTCACTTGGTGTTATGGATATTCAAAAGCAAGTCTGTTTTCTAAACTGGGGTAAAATTATAACCATCTGCTTCATACTACACTTGTGAAATGTCACATTGGAATTTATAGTTTCAAGACTGACATTCAAAACAATGGAGAATATGCAATAGAGTTTCAGGGAGAATGTCATTCTAACGTGATTTATTTCTAGCATGCACAACATATTTTGAAGGTTATTGTTCATAGCTGATGAAATATAGATAAATGCATACATACACATCATTTATATAGATATACAATGTAGATTTCTCTTTTACAACCTGTATCATTTGGCCTTAACTGAAGAACTATGATGCATTAGAATTTTAGAGAAAGCATGTATGAGTGATTCAGCATTTAAGTCTGCTTTTAACGGAGAGAAACTTACGTGCATGCTAATAAAACATGACATTCAACATGATTCCAAAGATCAAATCCATGTTCTGTTCTCTGTAACTACGCACAGTGGTCGCACTCAACATTTTTAGAGTGGCCCCGCCATTTGCAGTGGCGGGGCCATACCTTTTCAAAGAAAAAGGTATGACAATTTGCATATGTTTCCCCCGCCGCAGTCCAAAAATAGATACACTTTGCAGGCGAGTCGGAATTCTCGTTTTTTGAGTTTGTACATTTGTTTTGCATTTCTGTTACACGTCAACAATATCAATGGATGTTTTCTCCGCTAATCTGCCTTGACCATTCAGACCTTCATAAAAATAACAAAAACCTAATTAAAAAAAAAAACGGGTAGACGCTGAACATCTGATATGCAGCTGTTCCTATTTTATTATTATTATTATTATTATTATCATTTTAGGACAGTCCCTATAGAATATTCTAAAACCAAATTGACAAATTCAGACACGTGACTGCCTTCTTACATTAGACATTTACGCAAGTCTGAGATTTAATTTGCGTGGATGCTCATTTGATTTAGAAGTGAATGAATTGCTCTTTGGTTTTAGTCAGTGTTTTCCCCACTCGAACGGAACAAAACGATCAGTAATGTGTGAAACATGACTACTTTGTTTTTCATGTATTCTGTCCGTATAACGCACTTTTATCTAATGCGATCAAAGCTTCTTTAAAGTGCTACTGTCTTTTTATAGCAAGCGAAACCAGGCCTCTGCCGCTGCTCGTTCTTGTAGAACTAATAAGAAACAATGTAGACTCGCTCCGCTGCACATTGGTCTGTACATTTCCTCCAAAAAGCCAAGACTCTCATCGTTAGTATCTGTAGTTCTTTCAACGTACACTGATAGTTGCTTTATCGCCAACCTCAGGTACTACGAAGAGACAAACGTGGTGCAAACTTGTGCTGGTTTCTGATAACTAGTTAAGAACATTTTATGGCATTCATATAATCCCAAATGCAGCTCATTAGTGGACTACATTATAAAGAAACTAGGTCCCGAGGCGCTGGTAACCACTGCAGCAGAAGTCATTTTCAGAGTCCTCTGGCTGCTCCGTTGGAGGCTCTAAGCCTTTAGGCAAGAGCAGCTGTGGCTGAGAATTTATAGTTATTTAGTATGGATTTAGGCCAAGCATGGTGCACACTGCGGCGTTTTAGTGGCAGCAATCAATCAGCATGCTCAAATCACACAACTGTGCCAGAATTCATCAGAAAAAAAATAGACACAAAACAGTCCCTCTTTTAAATCCAGACGCAGTATAGGTTTAACAAAACTCAAAGCTGTTGAATGCGCAAACAGGAACATCGTCAACAAATTATTTGAGATTCGCTATGTTGTATAGTGTGGAAGAAGTTAAAAATCATCATCCTTCTGCTTCCATGTTTAAAATGCAGTATGTGTTGGTTGTTTGTGTTTATATGCTGTATTTTCTCGCTTTGCAAACTTGCTCTTGTATCCTTTGTAGCTGCAATCACCGCAGCTTTCATACACCTGGTACACCAGACGTGCAAAACTAACACAAAATCAGCACAATTGCAATTAATAACACACCATTGATCCTATCTCACTCTACTATGCTGTCGGGATTGAAGGACTTTGATTTGCGCTGCTTTGAACTGCCTTGATGCTGAAATGTGCTATGAAAATAAAATTCATTGATTTGCGTCAGCATGTCTGAAATTGATGCCTTGATCTACTTTTTATAATAATTACCCAACTGCTTGAACGCACTCATCCTTACCACAGAGTATTGGAATTTTAGCCCCACACAGCAAGTTGATCTTTAAATATGCTAAAAATAAAAAATAAAAATGCCACATTTTATTGGTTTCCACATCCTTGATCCCAATACACAAAAGTGACAATTAAACACATGATAAGACTCAATGTTCCCCTTAATTTCTTCACAGAATTTGAATATGCCAACACATATGGAGAGATAAGAAAGTGTTAGCAGCTTTAGCGCTTAGCCCTTATGAATACTTTTTCTTCATGTATAATAATGAAATTCAAGTTATCTGGATGTAGCCTTCACTGATTAATGACCAGTAGATATTGCTACTCAAAGATCAATGCTGATGACTTTTCCCCTAAGCATAGAGTTAATACACACCTGTATGCTTCACACCACCAACCTGCCAAGACACCTGTTACTTTAGAGATGGTTGTATTTGGTGATGATAAGCTAATTAAGATCATTTTAGCAATACTTTCTGCTACTTTCTCTTTGGTTTTGGCTTAACTTGGGTTCAATTAATTAAAGACAAATTCTACACTGACTATGCTTTATTACACTTGAGGGTTAAGGTTTTTCAATTACATTTTCCCCATGAAAAATGTATTACAACATGTGTGGAAAACAATTTGTTACAATAGATATGCACTACTATGATGCATGCACACGTTCTTTTACTTCTCCTGTTCATTCTTTCAGCACTCTGCTGTACTTCCAGTTCCAAAGGTTTTCAGGTAACCTCCCTGCCTCATCTCACACAATGCCGAATCGTACACACACACTTAGATGGCCAAAATCGAGGACACACCTCACTAAGTTATAGATATGATTCATGAAAACAGTCGAAGCACATTTTCCTGGCTCCCTCTACATCCCCTTATCCCCCCTCTGAGGGCACTGGTGAATGATGATCGGCTTCAATCTGTAATAGGTTTTCACGGCTCCCTCGGATCAAAGTGGTTTCTGCCAAGATGACAACATCGTCCGCGGGGCGTGCATGGTCATTCACTAGTTTGATGAACAAGAAAACCGTATCACACAAATGCCACAGCTGTCTACACTGCCAAATGTGAACCCAATTGAAGCCTTCAGGGTACCGGATTTGCATGTTTTATTTATTTATATTTTTCCGTGGCACCCTGCCTCATGTGTGTATTATTACTTACAGGGTACCATAAGGGTTGCTCATTATAACTGGAGTTGTGTTTAATCGTTGCAGCTGGGAATCAAATAC
This sequence comes from Brachyrhaphis roseni, assembly GCA_903066815.1. Classification (NCBI taxonomy): domain Eukaryota; kingdom Metazoa; phylum Chordata; class Actinopteri; order Cyprinodontiformes; family Poeciliidae; genus Brachyrhaphis; species Brachyrhaphis roseni. Next base: position 31,505 of record CAEFZY010020799.1, on the reverse strand, counting down.
CTTGTTTAATGGCATTTAGTGAGGAAGCAGCAGCAGCCGCAGTTCAGTGAATATTTCAAAAGCCCAAAAATTGGAAATGTTAAAGTCAAACTCAAAACTTCTCAAAAATACAAACAGAAAGTTGCTGGATGTCAATCCTCAACAATTGCTGCTGAAAAACAAAATCCTGCTCACAAAATGTATAAATGCTTGGGCATTCAACGAATAAAAAGACAATTAGTTGTCTCTCCCAAGGCTGAAGTTCTTGCAGATTGTTTTTGACACGTGTGCTGGCCATAACTCTTTCTTGTATGGAGTTGCAGATGCCAAGTTGGTGTGCTGCATAGGTAGAGACCAAGGGATACTTTTTGTTCTTGTGACATATATACAGAGTTATTCTTCCAGCAGATAAAATGACTAATCTCTGTTCTTGTTGAGCACAAAGGGGCTTCCACCATAATACTTGCTGCTAAAAATTGATAGCTGCTAATATTGGCTTGTAACAATAACAGACAATGCTGTACGGAAACATAAGAGTTAAAAAATCCTTCATAATCTGGTAATGTAGTGTGAAAAATTGCAGGTTAAGTTGCTAAACATTAATATCAGCAGCTAATTGCTAAGTGCTAGCCTTAAAACCAAATACAAAAGAAGCAATAATTATTTTTCAAGTTTTTATGGCCAACAACAAGAAGTTGTATTGACCCAAATGGAACAAATAAGCACACCTTGGGTTCTATTAACACAAAATCACATAAAACCAAAGCGAATTCTGCCAGTTGCTAATATATGCCTGCATTCGTAACCAATGTAAAGATGACAGAAGACGCATTGAGCCAAAGGTTCTGGAGCTGACCGTGATATGGAAAAACACCACATATATTTTACAGCTAATTCTTGGTTATCCTAATTCATCACAATGAGACAGAAGAAAGAAGAAACTAAGGGGGGATTTATTTTTGAAGTGTGAGCCAATAGACCTTCAGCTTCAAATCGGACAAAGTTGCAGCTGATTGGCTGGTAAGCTACGAGTCAGTCTGGATAAGGATTTTATGCCTACTTCAAAGGAAAATCTGGGACCTTAGGAAGATAAAGGAGAGAAATACCCCGCAATCACTCACCTCATCTCAACTCGGTTGAGCTACATTCTGCTTACGGAGAACTAAATGAAAGGCAGGATGAGCCACAAACCAACATCTGAAGACATCTACTCTTAAGGCTTGGCAAACGAGGGAACCAATTTGTAGTTCCTGTTTCTCTATGGGTACACATTTACTCCAATCTGAATGCAACGGAGTCTTTGAAGTTCGCACCAAACTACGTCTGGAGACCCATAGACCTCATCTGAAGATCAACAATAAGCAATTCAGCAAACTCCACAGGGCATCTTTGATCTTTTATTGAAGAGAAAGTGCAGCGAATAAAAGGTAATTCCTCAAAATAAAAAGTGCAAGATGGAACCAGTAAAAAAAACCCTCCACCAAAAGTCCCTAAAAGACAGTACAGTAAACGTCTCAAATATTCAGAAATCTAAATAATGCCTATAGCGATGTGTGTTCTCTTGTGGAAATAAAAAAAATAAAAAACTTTCTGCTTCACTTATGCTGAGGTTCACGTGTTGGAATCGCCGTCCAATGCTGGGACAGCTAAAACTTTTAAACAACGTGAAGTCAGGATGAATTAAGGAGGAGGTCGATAGGTGAGAAGAGTGCTTCTGCCCTTTTCCCAGGCACACAATGTAGATTAAAGGTGGGATGAGGTGATTTGGGGATTTGTTACTCCACCAAGGGCCATTTAATCATAGCGTTGATAATAGGAGCCTCGATTAGTTGCCCCAGGCAGTTCCTGGGCTCTGTTACCTCAGAACAATAATGCGCGAGCAAGGAGCTCCCTTTGAAGGTGACATTTAGGGGGGGAAAAAGGTTGCCGCAGTGCCACCATCGACTTTGATAAATTATTTTTCATCAGCCAGGAGCTTGCTCTGCACCTGTGCATGGGCCTAATGAAAGTAGAATGGACTGTATAGTGAAGCCCTGCGTGCGTGCTTCTGTTTGTGCATGTGCGCTCAAGTAAGACGGGGTGCGTGTGTGTGTGTGTGTGTGTGTGTCTTTCATGACTGTGTAACCCAGGGGATTCTGTGTTGTCCTTCCCACTTCCTACAAATGAGAAGAAGTTATTGAGTCAGCATGGGAAACAAAGGGATCAAACATGAAATATGAGAAGGAGAACATAAACAACAACTACAATATCTTCTAATCATAGAGTCCCATTGTGTTGAACTTGCACAATTATTCCTGCATTTTACTTCCAAATTAAAAGCTGATTCTTCTTCTGAATAACAGAATATGTTATGGACTTGTGGCTATTTACTGTATGATTTCCTTACTGAAGCTACTTGTGTCCTTAAACACCGGAGAAAACCAACAATCACAGTTTTATGAAAGCTGTCAACACTCAAGGCATCCACCCATCAAATGAAGCCGTCCTGTGTTCTCAGCTGCAGGCATTTATTTTCCCTCAGCATATTTACTTTTTATTTTTTTTCCTTCCACAGTCCCTCCTGAAAGAGACGTTTGTCAGCATGCATACCTCAGTGAAGCAATAAATGACAAGCTGGCAGCGACGGAGCAGATTTGATCATGAAGTGTAGGGACAGTGCTAAGTGCGTCAGAAATGTGCTGATGCTCCTCGTGAATCATCAAGGTTCGGCGCTCTGGGATGCAGAGAGATGGGATTTTTGGCGCTTGTAAATGACAGCGTCCAATGCAAAGCTGTCCAACACGACGCACGACTTTATATCCTTGATTTGTGTGCAACGGAAATGAAGCAAACAGTTCTTGACTCTGTGAATGAATTTTGTTCGGAAAAATGGAATTTTGTTGAATCAAAACTAAATTAGCTTTGTACATGTGATTATTGGATTATTGCACAGAGCATGATATCTTTTCCTATTCTGTTTTTTTTTTTCTAAAGCAACAATAAGCTGATATCACCTGGTTAATAAGTCTGGCTAGATGCTATTGCGGCTAACCTGCTGTCAACTAGTAGAATTAACAGATCTACTAGTTGTCTTTTCAAAGTAATAGTGAGATGACTTTGAAAAGACTCCAGAAAAAGTGCAGCTTTAGATAAAAAATTAATTTGCATTTCACAAATTTCCAAGCAATAATATGTTAATATAGGTGCTACAATAAATACATAATAGATAGTGGGGGTTTTTTCTGACAATTATTCAGTGGAATGTATCTGGCTTATATGCAAAGTGTCTCTAGAAAGACTTTATACTCTGTGGAAATACTAAATTAGTATTTTGGTCCCCTAGCAACCAAACCCTCTGGGAGGAAGTTGTGTGCAGATACCGGGAAGTGAAATTCACTCGGCGTTTTCTGGAATGCTGATTCCTTTTGTCCAATTTTCTTGTCATATACATAATATATTCAGGGGATAATTCTTTAAAAAATGCATATACAGGGTGCTTAAAACAACCTTGGACATATTAATTGTGAATAATTGTAGCTATAGTTGAGTCTGAAGTATTGAGAATAGATAGAAGTTGTTTCTTTGTATATTAAAGGCAGATAATCTTTGTTTTTTGTCATTTTTGAGAACATTGTATTGGATAACTGCTCCTGTTCGACTGCCTTTGCCTTTAGGGTTAGCTCTTGTAATGCAGAGTTTGTGATTTTTTTGGGAGTCCTTGATGATGAGGATTGTTCAACCTTGGGTCAATCCTTCTGGCTTGGTCTCACTGTTTAAATAACATCAAGCTAAAACCACGTATTCTACAATCCACAAACATATTTCACATTTTCCTCTGCCTCTTAGCTGAATTCTTCATAGTCTTTCAGAAAAGGTGATGTTGCTGATGTGCAATTATTTTCCAAAAACATAACTCTTGCATTCTTTTCAAGCCGACTTTTGTATATGACAATCTACCTATTACCACTGAAGCATTAAAAAGACCAGAAAACCTAAATGTTGGATAACAGTGCTGTGTGTATTCTTGCTAAGGCACTTCAATCCATTCTTTGTTCATAAGCCGCATGTACAAGAAATGTCAGAAGCAGCAGAGTTTGGCAGGCGTAAAGCAGTCTGCCTGTGCCAACACAGTGAATCTTCCTGACCAAAAACTTGCAGTGGATAGATCAATTGAAGGCTGAAGCATCTTTCTGTGCTTTTTGACAGATCTTCGCAGGGTTTTCCACTTTCAACTCTGCCATTCATTTATTTCAGTCCTCTGCTAAACCTTTTTTTTTTTTTTGGAAGAAATGCTGCAGCGCATGTCAACATATGTCAAAACGGTCCAAGGTACAAGGGCAGGACTGTAAAAATAAGCCAGCAATGTTGGGGGAAAAAAAACTTTCAAAGACCTGAAAGACCTGAAAGAGCATCTGCTCGAGGCAACTTTAAAAGATTACAGAGAATTCTGGCTGCTGCGAAGGTAAATACCGGTTGTTGAGTCAAGTTTCTAAAAGTAAGTGCAGCATTATGGTTCAAAAACACAAACAGTAGAAGGACTTTACCAGCAACACTTTAGCAAAGATGGAAAACAACTCAAAGGACATGATTACCCTCCAAAAAAATAAAAAAATCATTATTTTCATACCAGATACATCACCAGTTTGCATGTCATGTTTGTATGAAACAAAACCAAAGGAAGTAATGCTTATTTTATTCTACATTTGTATAAATGTTTTTTTTTTCCGCTGTAGTAAGAGCTATAAGAGTCTCCGAAGGACCAGAGGAAGGAGATAAAAAAGACAATCGTCAACCTCCTGTGTTGACTTCACGGTATTTGTCAGCAAACCGCAACTTCAAATATGACTTTCCTTCAAAATAGACGCGGAAAAGAACCAGGATCGCCTCGCTGTCAAGCAGCTCAGAGCGAGTGATCTAATAAGGCGTTATTTAACGCCGCTCGTCCTACAAATAGTCATCACTTGTCATGTCCAGGATTTCAATTCTAAATCCCTTGAGATCAGGATGTGAAGGCTGTGAAGGATCCAAATAAAGCTCGCGGAGCCGTCTTCAATAATACACTGTCAAACAGCAGCTTCTATTTGAGGATTTTCCTTTCATTTGTTTGTCTCTCCATACAGACTCCCCCTTCCCCCACACATTGTCGTTACAGTCGGCGAAGCCGCCGCATTCATCACCTCCCCAGCTCGTGTCATGTCATTCAGGGGTGAGTGCCGTGAATAATCACGCGAATCAAGCGGCTGGAGGAGAGGAATATTTCTCCGGCTGGGACCGAGGCTTTATTGGAAGGGTGTTTGTTTTTAATTCGGGGGACGTCTCTGCTCTGCATGCACGCTTCAGAGACAATAAAAACGCGCCTCGCCGATGCCGAGCGCATCGCACGTGCAGCACTGTGAAGATAAAAAATGTTTCATCCGCCTGCAGTCCCGACGGTTCCCCGTAGTTTTTTTATGTCGGTGGATGAGTCGAGAGCTCATTTTCATCTTTGCAGCTGTCAAGTTGTAACTATTATTGCACACAGATTTAATTTATGAGGAAACTCATAAAAGATATGTCAGAAAATAGAAACAGCAAATTTCTCGGTGTAAATAATAATGGACGTTTTAGACGGCACCTCCAGTCGTGACCGCATCACCGTGACTTCCTGTCCATTTTGAAACTGATTTTAAACTTTTGTTTGATTCTAAAGCCCTTAAAGGCCTCATTCCAACTTATTTATCTGCACATGAACATCAAGTAAACTTTTATTGCATGTTTCAAGGACTCTGGCATTTCAACTATGATCTTATTTCTGTTCTTGGTCTTTGTTTTCTGATATGATTTTTACTGTAACTTTTGTTCTTATTAAACAAAATGCTATGGTCACCTTATTTATTTATTATTAAGCACTTCATAAATCAATACATCAATTAAATCAATCAAATTAATGTTCAGATATGTCTCATGTTTATCAAACTCATTAAATGCTAATTTATTGAGTTGATTAAACCCTCTCTGTGGCACTCTTTGGCAAATAAATTAAATGTAGCCCAATCAAATATGCTTCATTTATTGTAGGAAATTACAAGCATTTGAGTGGGACAATTTTCTAGGATTGAGCCGCTCAAGATGATAGCATGTTGGAGAACTTCAGTTTTTTTAAGAAACTTTAATTCTGGCAGAAAAAGTAAAAATGTTTTGGGACGATTATTCTCTGGTTGTGCAGTCGGATGGGTTTTATCAAAGAATGTTCGACAACAACATTTAATTTGACCTTTTAAAGTGTTTGTTTAATGTGGATTATTTTCAATATTGAAATCATTTCTTGAGGAGTTTATCTGACATAAAACTCCCTTCACTTTTCATCTTTGAATCTCTACATCCATAGACAGAAGTAAAGTTTATTCAAAAGGTTGCCGTGAGATCTCATTACAACCACAGCTGAAAAGCTAATGAAATCCATCAATATTACAAAACAGAATTAAATTAATTACTATATCTCTTGTTAACTCAGATTATGTTATTGTGGGCACTGGCCCTCTTTGTAGAAATGATTTTGCCAACGGTCGTTGAGAAGAAATTATGCAGAAAGTGACTCAATAGACTTAATTTAGAACCAGTTTACGTAAAGACATCAACTTCTTCTAAATGTCACATGTAAGCTGCAAAAACACATTAGCCTCTGCGTCAAAGTATGTTAAAATGCCTCGAGGAAATGTTGTGGATAACTAAAAGTTTTTAGAAAGCTCAACTTAGAAGTTAAGGCATATATTGAATAAGTGATTTAGTTACTTATTCGATTTGTTTATTTATTTCGTTTTGTGAGTGTTATGGGTTACGTTAAATGTGACACCGGTGCTTTTGTAAAAGACCTCAACATCATCAGGAGAACTCATGCTGGAGCTCCTAACTGAGACAAGAGCTTAGAAAATCACTAGTTATAGTGCTCAGTGTAGTCACTGTTCTTATATGTTTCTTCAAATATCAGGAATCTTTCAATCAAATTCAAGCCTGAGAAAAGTAATCTTTGAAATCTCACGTTTTAATATCTCAAGCTTTATCGTAATATTTTTTCCTCCAAGACCGTTACGACCTAAGACAAAAACAGATTTGTAATTCTCATTCCATTACAATGAAAAAAAGTTTTTCTCTAGAGCAAAAGTCATTTCCAAATGAGCAGTGTGGTGAAGAACTGTTTCAATATTTGTTAGTCCCACCTAGATGCAAAACTGTCCTATTTATTGGAATGAGTGTCTGTTGTGTCTTCTAGAACTCAAAAACTAAAAAAAGTACAAACTTAAGCTTTGACCGTGACAAAACAGGATTGTGAATGTACAGCGTGAAATATCTCAACAGAAAACTGCAGGATTTTGCTACCCTGTGAGAATAACAGGCTCTTTTTTTTTATTATCTAACTCCAATGACTCAAAGATAAATTTGCATCTTTGCATAGGAGAAGTGTTAGAACACGTCTTGACAGGGCTCACCGCAGCAAAAAGCCAAGGCGCTTTGTTTTCGTCGTTTTAAAAGTAAGAGTGCGGAGACTTTTCTAATCAACATTCGGAATCGCACCACGTGAGATCGACACATGTAATTAACTCAATCAGATTTAGGTAGATGTTATTTTCCCTGTTACTATTTGAGTTTTATTTACCTAAAGTCCTTGAATGGCCTTTTCAGTGTTGAGGAAATTAACGTCCCGAAGCTGCAATTAGAGGATCGCTGCCATAACAAAAGACACATGATGGAGCGTAACAACGAGCTTTGGGACTCAAATCAGGAATCTAGCCAGTATCCAGGTATTTATAGAATTGCAGATGAAAAACGGAAAGAGCATTTGGGTGACAGACTGGGATTTAGAGAGGAGATTCTACCCCAGCACTTGTTGCTATTTGACTATGTCAATATTAAACTGAAGTGCACATATATGTTCCTTGACGGGTTGATGTCAAATTAGGCTCAAATCATCTTGCGTGCTGAAAGCTGAATTAGACGAGATGCTCTCTGACACGGCGCGTCTCGAAGCAGAAAATGGCAGATCAGGTACAATTTCAGTTCAATCAGTACATCCAGTAGTAGTGCTAGCAACATAGAAGGGCTCATTTTCACCACAATCTCCAGGGACGGTGGCTTGCGAAGTCCAAAAAGTCTTTGTTCAGGTTGATATCATTTCCTGACTTACAAAGATCTCTGTTTGGCTTCATAAACTTATTTTATCTTTTCCATTTTATCGATTTATGACTCAGAGAAAGGGGCCTGTGTATTTACCGTCTTCAAAGTTCAGACTCTTTAATCAGCTTAAAAAAGCAAAGTATAAATTTGCAAAATGCTCCACTGTTTAACACCAGGTGTTCTGTATTCACCGCTTCATGTCATAGATAACTTAAGCCATCGCAAACCATATACATTTTGACCCTTTTGGCTTTCCATATATTCAATCGTACTCCAGTGCTTCCATGGATTACTTGTAATACCAAACTTATTTACACTGTGTAAAATAAATAAATAAATAAAATCCATTCTGCACAAAAATGCTGTATTGATTTGGCAAGGTGTGCGTTAGATGACATCTTCCTTCACTTCCTAATATTTTACTTGTATGAATCTCAGAGTCAGATTTTTTTTATATTTTTAATTTTGCTTTTTGAACCATGGCTTAACTCATAATAGGTTTTGTAATCTGCAAATAAACAAGAGAGCTCCTTTCTTTGCTAGCACTCCACCCTCCACCTAGTTTCAACCGACTGTATTTTCATTGCATTACCTCAAGCAAACAGCAGCTCCACAAGCAAACATTGGTTATTACACACTCTGCCAAGGCGAGGGCCACTGGTGGAGCTCTGCCTCACTGATGTGGGAAAAAAGAGAAAGAGAGGCCAGACTGGACAGGTCTGACTGGTCGGTTTTAGCGAGAAGTACATTTCCACAAGGCACACACGTTATGGACACATGAGCGGTTACATCATTACTGTGACTGCCAGGAGGGGGAGACAAAAGTTCTGCACTGGCAGCTTAAACTTGTCTCTTCTACTAGAGGAAAGCACTTTTTTTCCCCCCCTCTATCAAGACAATTTTTTATTTTTTTTACTGTGAGAAGATGCAGTTTTTATAGTCTCACTCTCAGTGAAAATATTATATAGCAATGCAAGACGTGAGGTGACTTCAATATGTGAAACACGGCCTCTGGTTTACAAGGTTAATTATCCAAGTGCCCATTGGATAATGGGCACTTTTTAACATTGTTAATCCATTTTTAAATTCCAGTTATGAAACGCTAAGTCCTCGTGTTTTACTTGTTCCCCGACATCCCAGTTTTTGCCGTTTCAGCAAATAACCCTTAATTGGATTTGGTGTAAAAGAGCAAAAGGTTGGTAGATTCATAAAACTTGAGTTCTTTAAGTGGTTTCATTGGGCCCAGAGGAAGAAATTCGGCTTCTCGGGTGTAGCACAAGTACCGAGATAGACCGGGCGTGCAGCAGTACACCGTGTGCTCAGCATCTCCAGATTTAATGCAGTTTGGAAAGTAAGGATCTGTGCTTTCTGCTTGACCTTTAGAAAAGGTTTCACAGTAACAAGCGTGGGAATAGCTTCGCTACACAAAGAAGAGTGTGAAATGACTCCACTTAAAGAAGAAAAAAAAACAACATCCATGTCTTAAATTTAAGGATTATAAATATGAAACAGTGAATAAATCCTTATAACATAGCCGCACTTTGGAACAAAAAAAAAAGGATATGAGAAAGCAATTATAGTTACAACTCTGAATCCCTCTGTATGTTGAAATTTTGAGGCCATGAGCTACAAAAGCTATTAGGGTTTGAAGACACAAATACAGAGCAACCGAGCAGAACGGCTCTTGCTGTCAAAAAGAAATTGGGCAGATAAGTTGCAAGGATTTTTAAGGCAAGCACTCCACCAACCTAAACGCCTCGGTACCGATTCGAATACCCCGTTGCACCCATCGCTGCGTATCCTTCCCCTGTTTCTTCATTTCACGCAACACTATCCAAGGTGTTGGTGGAAACTGGCAGACAAGGTCCAATTTTACACACTCGCTGCCCGAACCTTGGTCGTGTTATAATCAGCTCGCTTGTTCCATCAGAGCAGTGGAAAAAAAGATAGATGAGAAATCTGAAACACACACACACACAACACTCCTGCATGGACAAAAGGGTATTACGGGGCACACAGGTGGCCGACGCTTGAGGGTCACGAGTTTTCTGCCTTATCCTTAACTGGCAGACATCAAGCAGTTTATGATTGCCAGCTCCATCAGGGTTGAGAGAACCGTTCCCGAGAAAAAAAACGGGGGTGGAAGTGTTTTTCCTCGCCTTCTTTTCATTTTCAACAAGACCTAAAATGTTTAAGTGCCTAATCCCAATTAATCTGGAGTTTACAGAAATCCCTTATTACTCCACTGAATTAGCTTAAGGGTCTTAATCCCTCAACAATGAGTGGAGGAGTCAGTGTTCAACCACACAAATGGACAGATATGGGGCTTACATGAACATTGTCTTTGGATTTCAAGCAAAATACATTTGGAAGTAGTAACATTTATCAAAAAATTGATTTTAATCATATGCAAAAATGAGTGCTAGTGCCTTTTAGCACTTTTAACCACCACATATTGTGGTGCCCAGCAAGCTTTTTTTGAGCACTGCTGGTTCTAAAAAACATAATGGATAAAGTCAGTGATCTGGGTTCTCTCAAGGTTTTGCAGTTTGTGTGTGTGTGTGTGTGTTTTTATTGAGACAGAGAGAAGAAAAACATGTTTAAATGTGTTTTTGCTTTATAAAATTTGACTTTCGTGTTGGTTTGGAGCTTATATTCTTACACTATTCAATGGCTCATTTCATTTAATTTAATTGGGATGGCATTTTATGCCTTCTAAGCACAAAAATTCTCAACAAGAATGTCAAAAGATTTACACTCACTAGTCCCTTTATTAGGAACACCTGCTCAATTGCTTGTAGTAAAATAGTAAATAGGTTTGTAACGTGGCACCAATTCCACACGGTTGGGCGTCTAGGCACGGTGGGGATGACTCTCTAAACTTCAATGGGAGGATACAGATGGGAAAGAAATAGGACTTCAGTAACTTTTAACATGTTTATTTTTTTCCTCTCTTTGAATTCAGATCTGTAGGAATAATCATTCACAGCCATTTCTCTGGCTTACAGAAAACAGAAAACAAAGATAACCAGCTGTGTGTACAGCTGTTTTGACCTTTTTGTCGACAGAAATGCCTTGCTGATGTCAGAGGTTGGATAAGAACCTTGAACCTTGAAGCAGACGGGCTACAGCAGACATGTTCATCAGCTTAATGTGGGAAACTGAGGATAAAGGACACTCGGGTTCACCAGAATGGGACAATAGGAGGCTTGAAAAACATTGTCAGTTTATTTAGTCTCAGCTTTAGTTGCACCATTTCAAAAGACAGATTATGAATCTGGTCTAATATACAGGAAAGTATAGAATCTAAGATTAACAACAAATTGCTTAAATTAGCTTAATTGGCATGTTACTAATAAATGCAATAGCTAGTATGTAAACGTGATCTGATTGTTTACAAGTAATGCATTTACTGTTAGACTTGCCTATAATTTATGGAAAAAAATCTCAAAAATGTTCGTTACATTATCTTCCCATGACCTTTGACCTATGAAGGAATGCCCAGACAAGAAATTTGTCAATGAGCCACTGCCGATAACTTGACCTTTGCGTTGTGTATGTCCAAAAGGGTGTGTGTTACTCAATGTTCATGACACAAGTGTCCATGATTAATCTTTGACATATCAGCATGAGAAAGTATTCTTACAGCATTTTCCTTAATATTAACAGGGTTAGGGTTAGACAAAAACACAGTTGTTGCTCAGATTGAGAACAGATGCAACTCTTACCGTTTCACCACAAGTTAAATCGGCTTACAATGAGTTGTTTGTCTTTTAAACGACTCCTATGTTTGATATTTCATCACTTGATTAACATATTAAACGTTTCGTAATGTTATTTAATGCAGTTGGTACAAAATGCTTTTGTGAAAACTGTAAAATGGATTGATGAGACTTCTTAAATCTCTTTCAGGGCAAAAAAAAGAAAAAAGAAAAAAGGAAATCTAACATGGTAGAATTATGCTGTACAACGGTAGATGTCAGTGTTCATTTTATATGACAAACTGGGTTGAGCACTGAACAGCATTTAGTGTAGATTACCATAATTTATACATTGCGGTTTTCACTGAGCAGTAAGTTGTTGGCGCCCTACAAATTACAAATGTGTAATTCAAGTGTATATTTTGCCAAATTGGGAGGAAAAAAAATTAGTGCAAGATTTATTGCTTGAATCGAATTTGTATGTATTATTTTGTTTTCAATAAAGTGATAAGGATTGTATAAAACAGCTGAGTAATCAATTAACTTAAAATAAATTCCACAGACTAAGCATTAAAAATCCTGGATCTTAAAATAATTTAAAAAAACAACACTACATGCAATCCTGCGTAGGTAATGAGCCCAGTGAACCTGGAGCTTGCACCCCCCCCCCCCCCCCCCCACCCCCACAAGCACATGCCTGCGCTGTAATTTTCTGCACTCCTACAATAATTAAAAAATAAAAATTATGTCCCAGCGTGTAATAGCAGATGCAAGAAATTAATCGCATTATCACAATTTCACAGCTCCTTGTGAACGGGTTGCAAAAGTAAGATGAGCTCACTCCTGCAAAACATTGCATATCTACTTGAGTCTCCAATGGGGCTCTAAGACATGAAAACTATCTAGTTCTTAATCCTTATATATATATATATATATATATACGAAGAACCCTCATTCATCCAGGCAGATTTATTTAACCTCAGTAGCTGTAGGCACATTTAAATGACCTGGAATTTATGTTGCTGACATGAAACGAGATGAGGATAAATTGAGCTTTGGGAAGATATTAATTTGCACAAATCAGTCCACTCCTGACAGAGTGAAAAATCGTTACAGCTTAAATTTACTTAAAAGGAACATGTGAAGATCATTTTTGAATCTATTGCGTTAAAGCAGTTTTCTTTCAAGATATTTGCTATTTAAAAAGCTCACTGCATATTTACATCATCTGCTCTTGGGAACTTGACTTGTCGGTGACCTTTAATAAAAGGCTAAAGCTCTGCTTAGATAATGAATATGTCAAACGTTTTCCACATCAGAGCTTTTACACGCAGCCCACGTGTCCATACAACCAAAGCAGAGTGCAGAAGTAGCTGCTGAACATTAATATTTTATTTCCTCCTTTGCTAAACCGGATTTTCGGCAGCATTTTAAAGTAAATCTCCTCACAGCAGGACATTGTATAGATAAGGTCGAGTGTGCCGAACACAAGCGGTCCTCTGAGTGGTCAAAATGGGAAATGTTGGCCAGCTAATCTGAAATGTCCAGATGTTTTCAGATTTGTGTTATTGTAATTTTTTATTATTTACAAGGACGATTTATTGCACCGTCCAGAAACGTGGACAATTTCATATACACCATCTCTAAGTGAACGTTTGAAATGATTCTGAGCATAAATGAGAGCTAAGAGATTTTTTCCAAAGCTATGATTTACAAGATGAATCACAACTTGGGTAGAAATAAAGAATTGCATTTATGATTTCAGTTTCACAGCAGAACAAACACAAGCTAAAAATAGTTTGCAAATAAAACAAAGGCCTCCAAACGCTGCAGAAGTTGTTGTGTTGCCACCGCCCACATATCGGTACAAGGGGTAAAAGCCCAAGCAGTTGTGAACACAACTGGCAAAAAAGGACTTAATTTATGTATTTTTTGTAGCTCATAGTAATTACTGAGCAAGAAGCAGAAAAATACTGAATAAAGATAAAAATTTGTATCAAAACTCAACCACTTACTGCTCATTTGCATTTATATGAAAAATGTCCATTTCTTAGCTATAAAACTAATTCAAAATAAAGTACTGATATTAATTGTAATATAGCACATACATTAAGTATAACAGTCAACATTTGGTATGCAAATGTGATCAAATATGCATAAAGTGGCTCAACTCTGACCACCAGATGGAGGCTATTTGCTTCAAATGTTCACTTTACACCAACCAGCCATTTTTTAGAAAGGTGACAATATGAAATCTTTATTATTTATGTTTATATAAAACTGTTTTAATGGATGACATATATGGTTCATTCTGCCGCTAAGTATCAAATTTACAAATACGCTTTTTCCCCTGCATTATGGAAGCTGTCGCTGCTGTAAATCTTATCTATGCAAACTCCCAGAAAACCACATTACTCTCTAATCATGAAAGCATTGAGAGCTTATGCACTTATTCCATTAGTAAATCCAGCTTATTTTATTGAAGATTTATAAAATTAGGATTCATTATTGCTTTTGAGCCGGGTTCCCATCACACAAAGATTTCTCCATATTCTTTTAATCATCTGCCTCAGATAATGGCATTCTCCATTCTTAACACGTTCATATTAAGAGAGATAGTTGGATTTGCCTAATACAGGCAATCACATCAAAATTCTCCTATCCAGGTCACTGAATGCTGCAATTTTGTCAAATCCAAATGTTAGCCGATGACAGGAAATGCTCCAAATGTCAAATAGATTGTTCAGTGATGACTAAGCAAGGAAGTTTCTAAACGGTGGCTGGAGGGGTGTGAAGTTGTATGGCCCAAAACCCATGTTCAAAGGTCATTTGGGTTGCCATCACACTGGACTAAGATGACACAAAGGCATCAATGTACATTGCGTCCTCCCAGTGGTCTGGCTAAATAGATACTGTAGATGAATGAATCAAAGCAACACTACAGGTATGTGTTTGATTAGAGAATGAAATTATAGCATGACATAAAGCTCACAAACGTAAATTTTGCATAATATACCTCCATCTAAGCATTACACGGTTTAAGAGTGAAGTCCATAGTTTTTCTAAAATCCTGCATTGGCATTTATAGTCCCTTCACTTTATTGTATGTCACTTATTTTAAAACAAGGAAAAAAAAAAAAACATCATGAAGCGACAATGATATAAACATTTGAACAAAAGTGCAAATAGGCGGTAAAATATAAGCTCGGGCGCTTTTGTAACTGAATAGCTTTCCACTTTTATTAAATTCAGTTCATTGATTATGACTGGATCCACACTTTTCCATAGCAACTGACAGTTCATGTTTCAGCAGAAACCGGTGCATCAAAAAACTCTAGTATAAACAATACAAACGAGTAAAAGTTCACACTCCTCATGATTTTGGCACCTAAGTGCATTCATGAGTAAACAGGACAGGAGGCATTTTGATATGTTCCAGCTTGCAGAGTTAGCAGTTGCAAAGTTATTCAGTGGATTAGCAGCATTCCTTACATTTAGAGGGTTTGCCCTCAGTAGCCGACTACTGTTGAATTTGATAAACAGTAGTTTACTAAACAACATGCCTGGTGAGAAGTCTGTGGTTTGGGTTGGAGAGCAACATAGTGAACATTCTTCATCGACCAAGTTTATGCGATGTCATGTGCTCCTGTGATGGAAAGTGTAGGATGAAAAGACAGCAACATGTTCCTTGTATTTTACTGTCTTTCCTGTAACTTTTCTTCCTTTATTCTGTAATTGAGTATGTGATTCTTCCTTGTATCATTATCTCCTCATTTTGTTTGTGTCCTTCCTCTTTCCGTTGTTCCTCTACATGCATCATTTCTTTCTTTCTTTCTTGTGTCTCTGTGATGGACCACTGGCTTCTCCTGGGTTTACACTACCTGCTACCCAATGACCCCTGACCAAAGGTATCAGGTCTCTTGAGACCCTACATGGAATAGTCTTACTAGACAATGGATGGAAGGGAATTTAAAAGCTGCTCACCGTGAAAATACCTGCATGCTGTAAAATAAATGTTAGAATTATGTGGAGTTTTTACATGACAAATGTGTAGAAACTCTGCAATAACTTTCAAAATGCTAAAAAAACAAAGTGTATTCTTATTTTCTGAGCAGTCTAATTCTGACTTTACCTATATATCTGGTAAAATGCAAATCACAGTTAGGTGTCACCGAGGACATGGTTAGATTTAACAGAGTCTGATGTGATTAGTGCGGGGGCCCGACCGGCTGCTCCCCTTTGTGTTTAGTCACAGCTTTGACAGAACAGGGCTTATAAACTTGGTTTGCTCCTTTAGCGTCTGTCATGTTGTTTACAGCTGGAGCTCTCCTCACACTCTTCCTCTTAATCCTTCTCTTCTCCTCTACACTCTTGAAAGCGCAAACACAGCACTGTCGGTTTCCCCCAATAAAAGAGGCTCTACTCTCAGTTTGATATTACAAAGGCAGAACCACCTCACCCCCCGCACCCCCTCCCAACATTCACATTCTCCGAGATCCAGACACAGGAGCTGTTTAGTTCCACATGTGGGCTATAATAAGTCATGAGTGAAGTTTAAGACTCATGAAAGCTCGCGCTGTCGCTGTATCTCAACATTTGGTGTATAGCCCTGGCAAAGGAAACCTATGAAGGGCACTTTGAAGGGTTTTATTTTGACTAGAGTTCATTTGGAAGTGAGAAATTAAATTCCAAACCTGATTTAATAAACAGCAGAAGCTGAAATCCAAGCTGAAAGCAACACATGTTCAGTTTTTTTTTTTCTTTCCCACAAGAATATCACATATTGAACTAAAACAACAGACAATCTTCTTTCTTTTTGGTTTTCATTACACCATCCGAGCCCTGCTTTGTTCTTCTTAATCCAAGCTCCTAATAAAACAGCGGAGCTCCACCGCCATCTTGTGGCAACTTCAAATTATTACAACCTGAATTTATCACCATCATAATAATGTTGGCCCAAAATAAATAAATAAATGTTCATCTATTTCACGCATCATTAGCAGGCATCAACCACTGACAATAATGAGGATAATTGGATTTTAAATGAACACAGTTTATAATTTGCTCTGGAGATTGATGGGGATTACTGATGTCTGCCACCAGCCCGGTAGGCGCCGATCAACACCTACCAGGCGCACCTTCATGTTTCTATCCTCAAGTCACCCAGAACACCTGCCTGTTCAGAAAAACTAAAAAAAAATACATGTTGAAATATGAAACATGTGACGCACGATTGAAATTTTTTGGAAAAAAACTTTAAGTTTTTTGTTCAAACACACTTCAAATAATCTGGCGGATCTGAAACTCAAAACAACTAAAAGAAACATACCCTAAAACACGTACCGTAGGTTACATTGCAATATTTTTTGTCATTGTATTGGATTAAATGATGAATGGCTCTTAGATATCCCACCTTCTGTTATGATTATCTTAGCTGGATCAGCAGCCGACAGAGACCAGCATGCTCAGGCAGAAAAGGAGAACAAGATGGAAGAGCAGGGGACAGATCAGATAGCTTATCAGCTCAAACCCAAAGAAAAAGCAGTTAAAAAAACAAAACTGCAATTCCAAGAGAAATTGTTTCAAGAAAATGTGTCAAACTCAAGGCCCATGACTATTTATGTGCTCTCTCGACTCTAAAAGACGACATAAATAAAAGTGTCAAGATAACTGATTTATCAGTTAAATCAAAGCAGTTTTTATCTATGCACTGCCAAATTACATCAATGTGAAAAGACGACCTAATGTGCTTTGTTGAACAGATATGGATAGATTTATACAAAACATGTTTGTCATATTTTTTTTTGCACAGAATCATCCTTAGATAATGAGATGGTGGTCCTTTCAGTCTTGTCTATTTTTAGCTCCTTTAGAGGCTCCTGTCACTTTAAATCCAAAGAAGCTGCTGCTTCCTCCCAACTCAGGGTTTACACTACATAGATATGGTTGCAAACAGATGCACAATTCTACAATCTTTTTTTTTTTTTCCTTAAAATGGATTCTCATTTTACATCGTTGGTTACCTAAAAATAATCTTGACTCTAAATACGCCTTTATTTTATTTTATTATTAATTACTTGATCTTTGATGTTTGGGGAACATATAGTAAGGTACATTCCCCAAATGTACCTTATTAAGGGACAACAAAAAAACTATTAAATAGGATTTTATGTAATAATACATGGTTTATTTAAGACACATCTTGAAAGTCCAGCATGTATTTTGATTCACACCTTCTTTCTAATGCATGAAAAACAATGTGTGACGAAAAAAATCTAACACATCACAATCACTTTGTAACGTTGTGGTGGCAGCAGCATGATGTGGGAATGCTTAAATTTGGTTATCTTTGCGGATAGATGGAGATAAAAATAGGAAGAAAACCTGCAAAAGTTTCAATACTGGAAAGTTAACCATCTAGGAAGACAAAGTCCCAAAATTTAGTCTATCTAAACAAATTCATGCAAGTTCATTGGTTCCTTTGTACCCAAGACTTTATACCTTACTGGGACAGTTCTGAGCTGCCACTTCTACTACTTCACTGTAACGTCTAAAGCCGCACAGAGTACGACTCTAACACAAGTCCAATAGTTGACGCCTTTTGATTTCCACAGAAATAGCGCAGCAATAATCTGATTCCTGAAGTTACCACGCCTGCTTTTGTTCCGTGGGTATCTTGCCACGAGAGGCTGTTTTTGCATCCCACTAAGCCGCCGTCCACAGAAAGCAATTCAGCTGAATAATTACTGGAATTAGTTTCACTGTGTCGCATACCTCCACTCCTGGTGACACTCTGGTATCACTGCCGTGACTGAGCATAATTACAGTGAGAAACAATTACACAGCAGAAGGCCTTTCAGAGGCTCTCACCGAGCCAAGCTATTAGCAGGACAAGCAGGCTGAGCTGTCAGGATATCAGCAGGTACCCTACTGTACAGGCGTTTCATGTTGTCAAATGTGCTGACATTAAAAAAAGTAACAAAAGAACTTAGGCTACCGCTGGAAAAGTCATCTATTTTTTAAGCTCGATTAATAATGAAGCACTTTTCTGAATAGGGGATGTTCACCTTCCCTCTTTTAAGCACAGCTCCAAATGAATGCAACCATATATC
Source organism: Brachyrhaphis roseni (assembly GCA_903066815.1). Taxonomy (NCBI): domain Eukaryota; kingdom Metazoa; phylum Chordata; class Actinopteri; order Cyprinodontiformes; family Poeciliidae; genus Brachyrhaphis; species Brachyrhaphis roseni. The sequence continues at coordinate 12,583 of CAEFZY010020799.1, read as the reverse complement.
TATATGGTTGCATTCATTTGGAGCTGTGCTTAAAAGAGGAAAGTTTGTAAACTCAAACTTTCCCTGGATTTCCTCTCCGGCCTTGTCTGCTGCCACTCCGCTGCTTTTAAGTTTTGATCTAGGGAACGATTCAACCCCCATAGACCTGCTAAATGCGCTGCTTGACATCAAACCCACACAGGACCTTGAGAAGACGATGACTCGCAGGCAACTTTTGTTCCCACTAAATTATTCTGCTGACAGTAACTGCTTTAGTATTTTCTGTCCAAGAGGATTTTGAGTCTTTAGTCACCCACCGGCCAATTCAGACCTTCAATCATAATCCAAACTGAACCTTGATTTATGCTTCTACAGGGCATGGCTGAAGCATTAATCCTACGTATGGTGTCATATTTTAAAAACAGAGAGTGCAACTGGTCCCTTTTCATCAAATCATCGTTTTTATTTCCTTTAATACCAGATCAATACTGATCTGTCCAAGTGTCTGCAGTGGACACTCACCCCAAAAAGTTGTGCTGACTAAGTTAGATGCTTACAGAGTGTTGCATCCAAGAATATTGATGGAGAGTTGAACAGAGAGATCTGCAGTAGGAACTGGTGCCAAGCCAACAGGGACAGCTGTAGCTTTAAGAGAAAAGTGAAGCAAAGGCTGTTCAAGTGTTTGAGAGGGAGTCACAAGGCATGAAGTCGGTGCTTAAGGAGAAACAACTTTAAAGAAAATTTCAGGACACGATTTACAAATCATATTCCTTATCTTAAGCCACAACAGAACCAGAGACAGAGATATTGTTCCTGGGCGGAGGAGAAGACTGTGACTCTGTGGTTCAAAGTTCTCTTTGCAGACAAAAGTAAATTTGATATTTCATTGGATAAGCAAGTTCACAAAAGCTAAAAAACACAAAGAATCCAAGCGGTTAGAAGTTAAACGTGATGTTTTCACAATCCGTTCTGACATGGGGAGCAAATCCTTTAGGAAGGCCAACTAATCGCCCTACACCACAGAAACACAAAGCAATAGTGTGAATGCATCTGTCTTTGCTGGTTATTCTTATATTTTTTCATACAACCCTCTGAACACAGACAAAGGTTTAATTTCAAATTTTTAAAGAGTGACCAAACTGGCCGCAAACTTTATACAACTTGAAAGGAAACTTGTATTCTGCATGTACTTAACAAGAATCTTTTTTTCCCCTTCTGTTAAAAGTTCTTCTAAGTAGGTCTAAACAGTAGTTCTCCGCATGACAAATCTTCGATTTCATCAGGAAAATAATCCCCTTCACAAGTGGCTTCTGTTCTCCTTAACGCTCGCACTATCATCGATTGATTCTTCCTGTGGAACGCTGTATATCCATGAAATGACTTTCAGTTTCAACGACCCTTTGATTACTGGCTCGAGAAATTGCTTCATTGTGGATGAATGAGCAGATATTTCATCCCGATCACTTTATGTAAAGTCTCAGTTCAAAACTAAATCAAAAATTCGAATGCTTTGAAATCTTTTTTTTTTTTTTTTTGCCATAGCTAAGATGCTGTATCTCTGAATTAAACTGATATTTTATCAGAACATTTTAAAATGCATGTAGCAGTTTTCTGAATTAATCTGCCTTCTATTGAAATAATTTTGTTAATTCTAAAGATTGGCTATGATGCAAATTAGCTACAACAGGGTTCCAAGTTCAAATGAGGAAACCGCAAGATGGTCAACATGGCCAGTGAGTCTAAGAATGACCTTTCCCACTGAACTGCAGTTGGGTAGCAAGATATTGCCCCGTCAGCAGCTCTAGAGATGGCAGTCTGGGATGGAAGCGAGAGGAGACGTCATAGTTTGATATTGAACTAAAGCAGTTCGATATCTAAAATATCCAAGTGGCCCAAGCTGATGAACTCACTTGAAGATCATTCCTCTGCTTTCCTCTCCAAAGTTTTATTCCAGTATGCCAGGAACTTAGAACTTCTAAATTATCCAAGAAAGCCTTGAGTTTACCAGAGAGACAGACATGCCTTTGATGGAGTTAGACTAACACTGCAAAAATGCAGGTTGGTTTCACAAAAAAAAAAAAAAAATACTCAGAAAGGCACCTTTTATCAGTTTCATTTCTGGTAATTCTGGTGCTGAAAGCTGACACACTCAAGGTCATCCCTTATTATAGTTCTTGTGAATTCTTTCTACACTTTCAACCCCTCAAAATATTTCAAAACTTCCACGAGAAATTGGTAAACCTTTTATGTTTCGAAAATGTATTATAAGGTTTCTGCTCCTTTTACTTAAGTCATTATGAACTAGTGTGATTGCTTATAATCATTTACTGCCCATTATTAATTCTAATAAATTAGTGATATCTTCTCAGTCCCTTGACATGCATGTGACAAGATAGCTCCTTGATTTGAAAAGAATAACATTGAATTACTTTTCAATGTCATTCTCATACAACAGCAATGACTGCCATTTCTCATGCAAAATGAATCATTACTTCATTGTCTGCATGCAAATCTGCGTATATTGATCTAGCATGCATTGTGGGTAAGCAAAAACATTTCAAAAAACCCTCAAATCTGACATAGCTGTTGCTGCATATGTAGCTAAAATACAGACAGATGGGAAAGTAAGGTTCTCTACAAGCTGAAATTTCCTGTCCCCTCCACTGTGTGGGAGGAATGGGAGGAAAGGAACATGCTGATAATGACATGTAAGGGAATCCGGAGTGCTTTCAGACTCCAAGGCAGCAGAATTTTCTTTTTTTGTTTTATTATTTTTTTATTTCATTTTTTTGGCTGAAGGCGGCTGGTTTTGGACAGAAACTCTAAAAGGGTTATTGGTAGTGGTGATGTCAAAGCTCGGTACTTGTGGAGTGACAGACAACGTGGATGCACCATATTAGAAACATTCAAATGCTGCAAAATCCAAATAATCTCATTCAGGGCATACGTAGTTTGGAATTCAAGACAAAAACGTGTCCAAAAAGAAACAAGCCTGAGACTGGAAGTCACCCGCTGGGCTGCATGCTGTGTTGATTCACACAGTCACATGCAGGGGGAATCTGCCTGTGGGGAAAATGGAAAGCTCCTGGTGATATGGAAGCAGTGATCAATCATTACAGAGTCCGTTAATAAATTCAGAACAGCATGAAACTTATTTAATTTACAAAGCTGTCTGGAGAAATCACGGCCAAATAACTTTGCTGTGGGAAAATAATATTTGGACACGAGAGAGAGCCTGATTTATCCATGTTTATTTGGTTGCCACAGACATATGTTGCTCTCTTGTTCCCGGTTGTAGTTGTTAAATGAGAATATAAAATATAACTACCTACAGGATAGCGGTAAATCAAATGTTTTCAAATATATCCATGGTAGGGAAATAAAATAACTGTTCTTTTCCAATATGTTGTTAGGTTTGGAAGAACAAGCCTACAAGATACTCCTCTATGAATAATAAAAATGCATCATAAAAAAACAAATTTTTCAACTTTAAAATTCTCTGTGCTACATCAACCGCAGAAAGACAGCAAAACACCTTGTCAAGATGCTGGCTACAGTTCCTAAAAGAGTTATTATCCACAGTGAAACAAGTCCTGCTCCCAACCATCATGTATAAGTAGTTAGAGCTTGAGTATAAGAGGCTAAGAAAATGACAATCACCCTACAAAATGACTCTTTGCTACGACGTCACCTGGAAGTGACGCCTTGAGGCGCCATGACGGACGATGGAAACGAGGGATGGGAGTATTGAACTGTGATTGTTTTCTCACATTGTTTCTGCATTATAGACATTGTCTCTACTTGTTCAACACAAGCTAATCTGTCTGTGGAAGCAGCTCACCTAGTTGGGGCTCAGACCAGATATTCACAAATGTTCAAAATATCTACCTTAGAAACTGACATTACCTTAACCCTCTTGACGTGTTTGTTGTTGATTTAATCAAATTGAAAAATTTTCCTGAATCCACGCCACCAGGACAGACTTAAAAATGTACAAAACCCAAAATGGTTGACATTTCTTTTTTTGTAAGTTAGTCTACACGACAGTGAAGCATTCTCTAAAATGTTGGTATTGACTAGATGCATACTTTCTCCATGCAATAAGAGCCTTGCTTAATTATGAAGTATATGAACATTAATCTTTTTACCTTGTACTGTTGATGGCTGTTATAAATCACCACCTTCTTTCCTTATCAAAAGGTGAAAAGTTTGGTTTGCAATCTTCAGAGGGCCGGCAACTGTATAGCACCCTATTGCCATTTTTACACTGAAACACACCAGATAAAAGTGTATTTCTAAGGTCAGAGCTTGCATAGGTTGTTTTCACATCTGTCATGGCAGGGTGGGTTGATTTCTGAAGAGCATGACATCACTTGCAAAAGGTCAGTACTGCCAAATTAGTCAAACTGGTTTAAGGACAACAAAGTCAATGTTTTTGGGTTGGCCTGGTGTCAGTTCCACAGACAGGCTTTGGTCATTGGTGCATAAGCAAGGTAACCTGTAAATTTGACTTATTAATATAAGTCAAATTTACTTATAGTAAATTTAATATAAGTAAATGTACTGCCACTTTTGTAAGAGTGGATCACATTTTCAAAAAAAGTAAAAGTAAGCCTGCTATGCAATTTGACCTTCGGTATAAATTTCAAAAGCTGTTTAACTAATTAAATCAGTGAAATTCTAAGAAAATCTCAAACATTTTAGTAATCCAGCAGAGTATATCATCTAATGTATAAACATAAGATGCATCTACAGCTTCTATTCTATTATTTGTACTGTCAGAAACAGTAAAAAGAAGCAAAGAAAGTCTGTCCATGAGCTTTTTTTAAAAAAAAAGAAAACGATGTTGCAGATATAGTGATTGTGCAATCGTGTCCGTCTGCAGACACTTGGCAGGACTTCTCCTCCTGCCCGACCTAGCTTAGATTGACAGCACCTTTTGTCTGGCAGCGAGGCATTGTGGGAGTGCAGAGAACTTGGGACTCTGCGCACGTTTGTCGGGTGCCACTGAGGGATCCGAGTGCCAGACAGATAGCTTAGCCCTGACTTGTGCTGGATGCCGTAGACTGGCACTGCCATTGTGCTGCAGTGAAACAATCCAAGGCAGCAAAGAGGCTCCCACTAGGCTCTCACAAGTCCACAGCAGGGGACACGAGGCTGAGCGTGAGGCTGCCAAACAGTAAATAAAGAGCTTAGTTTGGAGGAATTGAGATTTAGCAGCTGATGCGCCATTACAGCGGCTTCTAGAACAATCCTTTGCATGAGATCCACTATTAGACTTCATCGAATTTGTGATTTAGACAAAACATGATTTTAATTACATCGTCAAGATGAGGAACAAATTTTAAGCTCCTTAATTTAACTGTTTTTTAAACACTATCTCATTCAACGGAAAGACATTTTACTGGAAATATAAGTTGACTTGTATTACTGAAAAAGAAGTAGGCTGGAAAAGCTTGGATTTTGATCATGTATTTTAATACAAAAAAAGAAATAATACATCTGAAATCATTGCTTCAAAGACACAAACTACTGTGGCTAATATTTATTAAACCTGAAATCAATTAAAAAACTTATTTGAAACCTAGTAGAATGTTTTTATTTTTATTTTATTTTATGCATTTTTATATTGCCAATACTTGTTATGCATGATCAAATCAATTTGATCAACATAAACTCAATCTAGATTTCTGAGGTCTCTCTGTAAACAATACTCTTTTGTAAAAAGAGAGAAAAACAAATAGAGATAAATAAAATAATAAAAAATAATGTACATTTTTGCTGTAGCAGTGTGTTTTTCCTCACACTTTGATGAAAGTTGCTCCTATTAATAAAAGCATCTAGACAATTTCACCTAAGCTGTCGTGTGTGCAAGGCATTTTTATTATTATTATTATTATTTTGTATTTTTAAGCCCTGGTGGCAAATGCACAACCTAAACCTACACTGCAATTACAAATACATGATGCAATTTGAAGAAAACTGGGCACAGCACAAATTGCTTTGTAACACCTTCATCATGAAACGCCTCCAGGGTCCTACTGATGATAGATAGAGCTTATTACACAGCGAAAATGAAAGTTTTCCCTATTTTTTATGCTCCATGTGTTGGGATATCTTAGAATGCAAAATACTGCAGGAAACTGAGACTTCTCCTTTTTACTGAACATTTCCGCTGCACTTTGTACTCCTGCCAGTTTTGATAAAGCCTTTAATCGCCTGTGTTGTATATTAAAATGTAAAGTGTGTAACTGTCGGTGTAAAAACAAGCTTTGAAGTAAGCTCATTTTCAGTCATTTAAAACTAATACCAAAGACTGTAATTGTATCATGCACAGAGTTATGCCATCTGTTACTTAAAATAGCAAATATTCTACTAAGTTGCTCTATTGAGAAACAAGCAGGCCTTTATTTTTCATGCTCTCTGTGAGGTACTGCTATTAAACTGGCTAAATAGATTTTAATCAGCGCAACACAACATAAGTAAATCAGTCCATAAAAAGTCAAAATTTGGAGAATAATGTGAATTACACAGTTTAAATACTTTCACTTCATTGTGATGAATTTTGTAAAGATTCCCTTCATCACCCCTCAATCTGGAAAATTATTTCAAATAATTTAGCAAGCAGGGCAGTTTTCTTGGTAGAACTGTTTCAGAATAGCTGAGAAGCGAGAAGAACAAAGTCTGGTGACAGAGTTCTTGGAAATATCCTCTTTGCTTGAAAATTCAACCTTTTTGAGATTGAATTTTTAGCCTTTATTTTATGTGCTCTAAATTTTTGGATTTAGAAAATAAACAGATTAGAGCTAAAATAAAAATGTTCAGTTAATTTCACAACAGGTTCCCAGGTAGCAGCTTGTATCATAAGTCAGAGTAAATTAATGTTGAAAAAAAAAAAATAATAATAATAAAAACAATTATCACACAACTAAGTATCAGTTCTCCTTCTGGAGCTATCAGCACAATTACCCTTTTTAAATAAATCATTTTACAGCTCTTTTGTTTCTTATTTTCTTCTTTCATCATCATCATCATTTACTCATCCAGCTCCAACTGTGGTCCTAATATAAGGAAAACATGTCTCCCCACAGCAGTCACAAGGAAACGGAACATCTTCACCTGAAACATTCGAGTTCATTTAATCAAGCCCGTTATGGTGGGCACACATATAAATCATTAACAGGCAAGGCTGACATCAATAAAGTATAACAGGCTTAATGAGAGAGGGGTGAGGGTGGGGAGGGGAATGAGAGATGAGCAGATGTTCAAAACGAAAACCTCATCAACTATGGTTACGTAAAGGCGTCCTTTCTAGGCTGGGCCACTGGGTGGTGCTGTTGCACTGAAGACAAGCGGACAGGAAGTGAGCGACTTAGACTCCGTGTGTGCGTGTTTGGGTGTGCGTGTGCATGTGCGAGGAGAGATACAGTGAGAGGCTGAAAGAGATACAGAGGCAAGAGAGGGGAGCTAAAGAAGTAAAGAAGAGAGTGCAAGAGCTGCAGAGGGGGCTGAGAAACAGAACAAGAAAGTAGTTTTTCCAGAGAGGGGTTAGAGATAAGGGAGAAAGGGTAGTGGGCGGAGGGTAAATACGGTATAAACATCATATCAGCTTGCCTGCTGTGTTAATTACACCCATTATTACCCCGCTAGTTTCTGGGTCGCCTGCATTTTTATCCCCGACAACAACCTAGCAAAAGTGATTACAGTGAATCTGAGTCAATGCATTGAAGGAGGATGCCTGGCCTTGTTTAGATGTAATTGCGAAAAGCAATATAGTGCTCTGCAAGAACGTGTTTACCACTTGAGCCCTCCCTAAGGGCCTTGCAGTGAGCCGTACGTTTGTTTTGCTCGCTCTTCACCCTTTTGACTGTTTCTCCTCTGCTTCTTTATCTCCAGCTCCATGCCACATCCTGAGAGGCTAATGAAACCGCGCGCTGTGACGACGCCATGAATCCTGTGTAATTACCAGAAAAGAAAGATGGCATCTCTTTTGAAGCAGCAGGTCGCCACGGCCTTCCTTTGTGCAAATCTCCCACTACCTGAGTACATAAATGGATGTGTGCCAGTCCCCCCCCAAACAATGCTGTGCAGTCACTCTGTGTGTGTGCTCTGGCTTCTGATAAGCAGATATGTGAACACTGAGGGCTTGTCAGCTGCGTGCTCAGATTTGCAAACTGAACAGACCACCAAGTGACTCTGTCAGGTGAAAACAACCTCTGGGAGAATGATGTAACACATAAAGAAGCATGGAAGAGGAAATGGTGGCCAGCACAACGACGACTGCAACGACACGGCGTCGACACACAAGCGTACAGCAACAGAGCCTGGCGAAGTGGCAGGACCGTGGGGGTAGATTGTGTAACAGATCAGCCTGTCAGATCGGCAAGATTGCTCAGGGGCCGCTCCTTAAAGCCAGACAGGCATGATGCAGCAGAATGTGTGACGGCTGCGGCTGCGCGCTCCTGCCAGCGTGAATCATTTATTCATGGATCCCGCATAAATCAAAGCGGCGCGGGCTGAGATAAACAGCAAAGACGAGCCTGTGAGATCTGTCAGTTACGCGGCGCTACAAATAAAAAACAGAATCGGCCGATAACAGAGGCGGTTGTGAATCTGCCAGCAACAGCTGACTCCAGCCTGTTGGGTCTCTGCAAAGCCTCTCCTCAGTGCTGCCTTTTTCTCTTGTTTTTCATCTGAAAACATCCACAGTGCCAAGCAAAAAAAAAAAAAAATTAATAGGGTGAAGGAGCTGGGAAGGGAATCTAGGTGAAAGTCCAGGTTAGGTAAAATCAATTAGATAGAAAATGTGGTGAAAGAGAGGCACAAAGGAGGATGGAGTGTCCAAACCTGCCATGGTCAACTGTTCAGCCTCTTCCTCTCTAGCAGATAAATTCAAACAGTTTTCTACTTTGCTAACAGCAGATTCGTACCAATAACCATGACCTGTCGTACCCTGAGCTCCCGTCAATACTTGCTTCATAACCTACAAGCATTTGATGACATCCATCTTGAAGATCATCAACTTACCGTAAGACATCAGGCCTCTACAGTCTTAGTGGGTGGATGCTGAAGGAATAGGCCAAACAAGTAGGAGTTTTCACCAGACTGATTCAGCTACTTCTGGTCATTGGTTGTGATGTGTGCTAAAGACTTAAAGATAGTACACCGCTGGTTTTGACTTCACTAATCTGCAAATATATGGAGAAAACAGTAATTTTTCTAAGAAGATTGTGCCTGGCAATTTGGATCACCTCCAGTTAGCCTTTAAGGCAAAGTATGGGGTGTAAGATCCCAACCTAATTCTTGTAGACGCCATCACAGCACATATTGATTCAGAATGACCATACACCAGGGTTTGATTTAAGGACTTTTGTGTACCATTGTCTTTTAGACTCCCAGACTCACCCAACATTGGTTTCACAGATTCACAACCTTTTACAAGACACTTTTAGTTTACACCAATAGCACCTAATGCAATACTTTTAAGTATGCAGATAACATGGCTTTTGTGACCCACATGACTGGAATCACTACTCTTCCCCCCAAAATTAGAACATTCTCAATATCCTGACAAAAAACGTAATTCTCTTAAGCTATGTGTCTCAAAGACCATCGAGTTGTGCTGCTGGGGGAAAAGGCAAAGCGAAAGATGACAGGGCATGAAACAATTACCATCAGGACCAGCAGGTGGAGCAAGTGGCGTCTTTTAAATACCTGGGAACTGAAATTAACACAATCTTGGATTTTAAGGTACATGCAGACTGCAAACAAAAAGGCACAGCTACGTTTCCACCTGCTGATATGTTTTAGGAAGGGGATTGTACCTTTCGTTCACATGTCATTAATTGAATCCAGCCTCTCCTTCAACATTGCATCCTCGTATAACTTTCTCACGGTTCAATATAAACCCAACAAAATCACTGAATCGCCACAAGAACCCTTTTGTGAACTGCTTAAGAAATCTCTGATCGGGAAGGCAACCTTGATCACAGAAGATCCATCTCATCCTTTTCATCCTTCACTCCAGCTGCTCCTATCAAACAGAAGGTATGAGGTTCCACTGGGCCGGAAAAAAACAGCTACGAGAAATCATTCTTTCCATTTGCAATAACCTCTTTCAGCTCCTCTAAAAGAGAACTGCTTGCCTTTTAACAGCTTTCTGAAGTAGTTTTAAACATTCCTTCTATATGCTTTTTATGTGTTTATCTGGGTTCAAGGGATTTCTGTCATCAATGCGTGGTAAAACCACACGGACATCACCTTGAACACAGTTTAGGGGCTGTGGGAAATTTTATTAAGGAACAACGGAATATTTTTTTTCTAATGAAAACGTACCATTTTAAATTACATTTTCAATGATACACTATTTCGTGTTAGTTTGTTAAACAAGATGAAAGAATACACCTTTGCCAACCTAACCTAATGTAAATGTATGAAAATTAGAAATTACACTTAAGCTAAAAGAGAAGAAAAAAAGACAGCCTGGTCTACCCACAATTGGAAAAAAGCTTCATCCATCTTTAATTAATGGCCCATGTATGCCCTTATTTATGATTGCCAGCTGCTTGACTGCCATGCACTGTAAACTTTCGTACAGGAGTCCTAGATAAAGAGGTTCAGTCAATATCAGTGCCTCAGTTCACTGTTCGTAGATAACCTTGCACATCTCCAAGCAAGGACTCTAGTACAGAATGTTTTCATTGTGCAGTTAAAAATAAATATGTTTTTGTTTTCATTTCTGAACAGAATGAATCAGAAATTAAATTCTTAAAATCCTTGCCTGCCCTTTCAGTGATTTTTAAACGTGAAAGTCAAAGTTTGCTCTTCAACTTCTTCACTTTATCCATTGTTTTATTTATTTTTTCACAATAGAACAAACAGCTCAGTTTGCTGTTTTTCTGAAACTTTCTTCCAGGGTGGAACCATTAAGAGATATGCAACTTTCTGGCTCGGTGAATATGAATCACGTTTCTAGGAATGAAGGCGAACCTCTTAAACTCAACATTTAACCCGGAGATTATCAAGTGTGGTGGAGGTAGCATCAACCCTTGGTTAAATATGAATTAAATAATTAAACTTCTTTTTTTCTTTTTGAATACTGGGTTCAGTCTCAAGCCAATTTTCTGCCACACCTATAAAATGAAAAAAAAAAAAAAACATTTCAAATTTAACTTTTGTGACAACACAAAGCAGGTCAAAATATACTCTAATCCGACATGTTCTACAAATTCAACAACTGTTGACACAGTGCTTCACATTTCTTACTAGATCGGGTTATAATCGGTGACTCACATGAACAACACTGAAGTAGAGAAACCATAAAACTAAGGAGAAAACATACAACTCAAAGACTGCATCTAAAAGTCATCTATAACGTGCAATGATCTGTAAAACTGTTTAACTCTGTTATAAATATTAATTTTTCTGTATTTAATAAGATTATCTTGGTGTGGTATTATAAATCAAACATGCAAGTGTGACAAAAGAGCTAAAACAATAGAAGTAGCCAAGAAAAAATTACATCCCCTCAGTTTATTCTGTGAATATTTTTTAAAATGTATCTTCTGTGATTGATGGCGTTTGATTTCCGAGCTTCAGTAATTGGCTGTGTTCTAGTCGAACAACATTTACAGAAGCATGGGACATACTGTATATTGCATGTAAACTAAATGTAGGGAGCACATAGACTGCAGGAGGTTGTGCAAAAGGGGAAGGAAAAAAAATTTCCAAGAGGATTTGCTATCAATAATACGCTGGGGAAAGGTGAAGAAGTCAGTGTAATTAGTAATTATGATGGTTATTATTTTAAAGTTCACAGCAGCGAGAAGAACAAATCTTTGAGTGGGTTTAATGTGTGAACAGTATCACAGTGTCGTTGGCATTTTAGAGCTCGCCAAAGTATCCAGTGACATGAACCATTATAAAAAATAAAAATAATGAAAAAAAATCCTCAGTACGAGACAGATTTGTGTGAAAAAGCAGAGCCATTTATGAAAGAAAAAAACAGCCTAATGCCCACTTTAGTGGTGTAACTCAAAGGAGTAATGACAGAAAAAGCTCCTTTCAACGCAAGTTCTATGATGTGCAGAGATTTAAATAGCCGCTTTTCAAAAAGGGAAAAAAAAAAGAAAAGAAAGAGACTTATTATTTACAGGGTGTCGAAGGAGTGTGGAAAAGATTGGAAATTGTTTTAAGACGTTCAGGTCTGGGGGGGGGGAGTATAACATTGAATGCCATACAATTTTACTGTATTATATGTAACAGGACATGCATATTTTATGACAAAAATGTTTTTTTTGGTCATATTTTATGAAAATGTTTTGACCAAAGACAAAGTTTTGTGTTGTTGATCAACAGGTTTTTCTCTATTTTTGCATTACTCTCATTTGCCTTTGAAACTGGATTGTCCATTTTTTTTTTTATTTTAGAATATTCAATCTTATTTTCTCTATTTTTTGTTGGATTAGGGAAGGGTATTTTGCATTTGTTTAGATTTTCTAGCCTACTTCATGTTGCTAGGTTCTGATGTGTAAGTGTCAGTAAAATAATTTATTTTTTGAAAAGATTTATTTCTAATAATTAGGGTGATTTATTTTAAGTTGTT
>CAEFZY010020797.1:0-74296 GCA_903066815.1 Brachyrhaphis roseni | reverse complement strand
TGCGGGAGAATAATAATAATAAACAGTACAGATACAATAGGCCTTCGCAGCGCTTAGCTGCTCGGGCCTAATAATAAACAGTACAGATACAATAGGCCTTCGCAGCGCTTTGCTGCTCGGGCCTAATAAACAGTACAGATACAATAGGCCTTCGCAGCGCTTTGCTGCTCGGGCCTAAAAATGCTCCCAGTGAAAAAGCTGAACCTGATACTCAAGCAAGGACATTGCTGGAGGAGGCAGCGCACGTGGATTGATCATATCTCTGCTCTCTAAGCAATCCATCTCCAGTGTGACCGCTTAGTGCTCCGTTACCCAAATGTTTTATTCACTCAGAATCCTGTTTCCTCGGGCGCATTCTCTCTGTGACATATTCAAGCGAAGATGAATGTGGTTTATCCTCAGCCTCTATTACATCCGCGACCTCCTCCCGCAGCAGCAGGTTGACGCTCGGAGCGGTTTGCCTCGAAAATGAGGGGCCGCGTTGATAAACTTACGGCGTTCTGGGAAAAGTCGCAGAATCCGAACGGCCAGCGAGTCACCAGCGGTCGTATTGATTCTGATCTCAAGCCTGGCGGGAAATGAAAGTTGCGGACAAGTTGTAGATGGAAGATTTGACAGTTTGGCACCAGCGAACTAAAGGAAATAAATACATGTGTTTGTCATAAAGCCAAAATTATGCTGATGGAAAATGAAAACAGGTTAAGGTCGGTTTTAGCCAATTAGGTGCTATGCGACAAAAGTAATCCTCCACCTTGTAAAATGATTATTTACCTGTGGTTAATCACATATTTTTACACACCACTCTCAAAACTGATGGCACCCTGCAATATAGATTCAAGAAACTATCTTGACAACATGAAATAGACTAAAATTTCTCAAAAAGGCCATTGTCTTTCTAAGCAGTTCCGCTTGATTCTCATCTCCCTTCGCTGCCCTGTCTGGGATTTCTCCCATTGAGCTCAATTTCACCTTTAGAATTTCAGCTGGGCCAATCAGATGAGAACAATGGCTTTGATTTTCCATGCTGTTTTTGTTGTAGAGTTGTGACAACTACATTTTAGCAGTTAAATTACAAATAGGAATCCTGAAACAGGTATCACTTTGACAATCTTTCAGTCTATGAAGCTATGAAGATTGTTAGCTTACATTAGCCGAACAAAACTGAAGAGTACTTTACACATCGCGTAATTTTTTTTATCTGAGTAGCTAACAGTTTCTACTTCAATAGCTAATAAAATTTGCATATATTGTGCTCCTTTAACCATTTGGAACTAAACAGTTTATTAAATGCTAACTGTGCTTTTTTTTTCAGCTTCTATAGATGAAGACTGCAGTTTGGAGTTGGCCTTCCTGGTCGACAGCTCAGAGAGCGCCAAGGACAACCACGAACAGGAGAAACGTTTTGTCTCTGACGTAATGGACCGACTGCAGGGCCTCCGGCTGGAGAGTGGCCGCGGACTCAGCTCCCGCGCGGCCCTCCTTCAGTACAGCAGCCAGGTCAAGATAGAGCAGACCTTCAGAGACTGGAGGGGCATTGAAAACTTCAAAGCCAGAGTCGCTCCCATTCAATACATAGGCCACGGCACCTACACCACCTACGCCATCACCAACCTGACGCGCATTTACTTAGAGGAGTCGGGCACCAAAAGCATCAAGGTGGCCGTCCTGCTCTTCGACGGCATCTCGCACCCAAGGAACCCAAACATATTTGACGCTGTGGACGATGCGAGGAACCAAGGCGTTCGGTTCTTCACAATAGGAATCACACCTGAAGCCAACGAAGCAACCAACATTGCACAGCTGCGTCGAATTGCTAGTTCCCCAGCTACCCGCTACCTTCACAACTTGCAAGATGTTGGCATTGTGGATAAAGTCATCAAGGAGATTGTGAGTAAAAAAAAACAATGCCACTCCTTGCATCCTTGTTGGGTTATAGTCGATTTAGTCAACAGCTTACTATGCTTTGTCACTAGTTGCGTATCCGTTTAACATGTAACTGTGCAATTTGACATTTTGGAAATAAATTATCTTAATGGAAACATGCCAATTTTGAAAAACTTCACGCTTTTTTGACAAAAAAGTTTTGGCACTGTGATGAGTTGGGCTTTTTTGGCCTTATCGAAACCAATTTATTTCACAAACCTGCAATGCAAACACTTTTTTTTTTTTTTTACATTATGAGTCACATGGCCTATAACCAGACGTTACCACTGGCATAAACCATGATGAATGCGACAGGAAGTAGTTAGAGGAGGACGGCTCTGCTAGTTCTTCAATGACTTATTTACGTGTTTTTTTTTATTGTATTTATTTAATGAAAACACAGCAATTGCAAAAAAAAATTTACATTAGCAGAACACTGACAAAGTTTGGCATACATTTGTAATGGAAACGCAGCTACTGTTACCAACAGCATGAACCATTGGTGTTGGTGACAAAAATGCAACTTTTGCCAAAATACTTCTCTCTAACTGCTTGAAAGTGACCTTTTTATTGCTGAGTTGTCTGTATTGAATTTGTGTTGTGATGGTTCTCCATACAGCATAGCCACAAATTGTGCAAAGTTACCAATCTGATGTGTTTATTTTTCCAGGAGTGTCAGCGAACCTTCAGAAATAATTGTAACTCTAATGATTCTCTTTGGTTAGTTGTCTAATAATCCTGTCACACCATTGTGTTTTCCTTTCCCTTCGTGGAAAGATTCTTTGACATCACCTCTTGGAGTTTTAGAGTGTCAGGTTAAGACCTTACTACTTGTTGCTCTTTTTCATGCTAAGTTCAGGGCGAACGTAATTGGGGTATTTACTAGCTTAGTATAATAAATTTGTAGGAATTATGATTATTTTCTCCTTATAAATCAGGAGAAAATCCTAAAGCACAGGTTACGGCTGCAGCAAAACCTCAAATGCCATCTAATGATTTCATTAGGCTGACAACTAAGTTTTGTTCCAGACAGAAAAAATAACAGGTAGCTCATTTACACCCCCCCCCCACACACACACCCACACACACACACAAAAGGAATAACTGACAACTTGGCAAGTTTTCGAATTCCTCCAAACAATTTCATTTGGGAGGCAGATCAGAGGTAGCATGTTTTTGGTGTTCAAGCTCCAACTTGCATAAACACCCAAAGCCCACAACATTTCACTGCAACTTATATCACTTGTGAAATTGCATGTGTGTGTTTGATAATTGCTTTTTTTTTTTTCTCAAGAGGGCAGAAATTGATTGGAGATGGAAGCCTCAAAAAGCCATTATGTGAACAGACGCTTTCCAAATGTTAGCGCCTTAAGTTTCACCAGGCACCCAATAACAACTTCCCCTGCTTCCGCTGTTGACGGCGGCCGATGCTATGATTTCCTGGCTTATTGCATCCCTAATGTACACCTGCTGCTAGACTAAAAGGTCTGCTGTGAACGCTGTTCGCTGAGATTGCTTCCTACACGCCCTCTTGAGTTGGATGTCAAAAACCTTAAAGGGATTTGTCTGTAAACATTCATGCTAAAGACCTTCTGCAAAAGCAAATGCGTTGGCGCTCGGTTGTCTATGTAAACCTTAACGGTTGACTTTTATAAGCTACTGCTGTGTTAATTAGAATACAGGGCTGCACAACGGCATCCCGGAGTCGACATCTTGACTTTCAGTCGGCACACATGCTCCGCATTAAAGCGCTCTGTGGGGAAAATCGGGTAAAGTCAGCGGCATGATTCTGAGAACACGCAACGCACGCAACAGCATCCACCAAACACTTCAAACGCTGCTTTAGACCCGAGCTTAAGTGTTGACTCAGGTGCTACACACGTCTAAATATGACGGATGAAAAGCTTTATGGGGAACATGGTGCAAAAACATCTTTCTACTGGCATGCTAGGACCCAACAGAGCAGCAGCAGCAGCAGCTAGGACTCAGACTTTCATCTCATTTCCTTGTACAGGCAGCATCTGTATGTCATAAGCATGTGCCTCTGTACCAGCCGAGAGCATGTCTTTTATCTTTAGCCCCTGCATTAAACCACAGGACTCTATTCCTCAAGACTGAACAGACTCTTTATTTGTCTTCACGTCTCAATCCACAGCCCCTCCTTGTCCTTTGGTGGAATGTTTAATTTATCCAGTTTATCCTTCAAATCTATTAGCATTGGAAAGTTGAGAGTTTAATTTGCTTTCCAGTGAAAGCAAATGATTGTTCTAGCAAGACGTGTCGAACAAGAGGAAGTACAGGAAAGAATCCGACGCACCAGATAGTTTGTTTCACAGAACCATCTGGGAAGTCCTCTGTTGAAAAACAGCTTAAGAATAAAGAGCAGCCACTTTCAGAAGGACGCTTCATAGATGGTTTAAGACTGTTTTTTGTTTAAGCATCTGGTAGTTTGTATTATGAGCAAGTAAAATTAGTTAATCCCGACCAGCTGAGTCAGTCTAAAGAGAACCTGCCATGTTAACCACAACTGCACTGAAAGCTTCTCTGTTGCTGAAGGAAAAATTCAGATTGGTATCAGTTTAGAGAGGTTGGACTCTGTCAATGTACTACTGCACTTTATTACCCAGCACCGGTCTTAAGGCTTTGTCAAATCACGAGTCAGAATCACGTAAACGGCGTTAAACCCCAATTGAATCCATCACACGTTGAATTCAAATAGTTTGTAAAATTTGACTAGGTGTGAGGCTCATTTTTAAAAGCAATTTTTTTGCTCTACATTATTAAGAGTGATTGACTCTGTTCCATTTCTCGCCCCGCAGACAACACTGGCAGAAGAAGGTGTAAGTATCAAAACTACCAGTATTACAAGTTCTGTTTGCTTGCGGTTCTTGCGCACGTTTTCACCGTCATCTTTCATGTTTTTCCAGTGTCCAGTCGAATTGAACCCGTGCAAATGTGAGAAAGGTGAGAGAGGAGCCAGTGGCCCTGCGGTAAGTCATACTTTATATCCACCCAATCAGGGATGATGGCTTGTATGCACACACATGCAACAGGTCTAAACACAAACAGCATGTTTCCACAGACAGAGCTCTCGTTCTAGAACAAGTTCAGTTTGCGTTCCTCTGAATATTGGTCTGTCGAGAACAGATGCCCATTTTTTTGGACATCAACAGTAAAGTACCCTGTCATCAAGAGGGCAATACATGCAACACTGAAGAAGAGGAAAGTCGTAAGATGGCAGATGCCCTACGTGTCTCTGCAGCACTTGTTTGCCGTCATGTGTGTTATTTCTTTGTCTTCAGATTGACCAACCCATTGAACACAGTTTGCACTAAAGAAGCAACTATTCCAAGGTCTGGAGCAAGACTTGGCACTTGGGAACCTCGTGCTTCTGGTGGAAATACTGTTTCTAAATCCCATTGGGGAACCGGAATGAGAACTGGAATGATCACTGAAACTTGTTGGTGGAAAAGCCCTCCAAGTGAGGCAAATACAGTCAGCGACCGGAGGAAGCTGGTTCTGGCTATATAAATATGTTTTCAACAGAGAACATGAATGTCTGAGACCTTGGGAGGCATCCCAGGAAAGCACCTGTTCTGTTCTACTGTCAGAACCATAAACGTGGAGTATACTAAACACCAACAGAACCATTACTGGAACAATGGGCTTTGGTCAGATGAAGCCTGGGAATGTCCTGGTCAGATTGGTGTGAATCAAAAGTCAAAAAAGTATGTTGCACTAGAGGATCTATGATGTTGCGGATCAAATTGCCTTGAGAAAATGATTAGAGAGACCCTGGCAGTCTGGGTGATCTAGAGAGATTATGCAAGAGGGATTGTACAAAGAAGACATAATTCAGGCGGTCAGTAAGTGTGATGTGCATGTCATTTCAACCATTTCGAAATCACTAAACACAACCATAGTAAACCACTTCAGTTGTGTTGTGCTCCTCTTCTGCTCCCAGACGTTAAATCTGCCTTCTTAGCAATCAGTGCCGAGGAGAGCTCTGCAGACAAAGGCTCCTACAGGCTACATAATTGCTGGGTTCGGAAGAGTTTAGTGACTTGTGCGGGTTTTTAGAAGTCTTGTCTCCCTGAAGCGGTGAGAGTAAAGCAAATACTTTACATTCTTCCAACAGTTTATTGAGAACAGGTCTAAACATATATTTACATGGGAAATCAGCAGAGTCACGTCTGTTGAAGGAATCCTGCCTCTCGGGACTATTTGAGAACACATGCTTGGCAGATTCAGTGCTACATGCAGGACTTTCTTTGGCTGCCAAGCATGTCGTGATACGGGCTCGCCTTTTACTCAACAGAGAAGGTCGGTCACAGTCAAAGTGATTACTGCTTTGAAGCCTTTTCTCTGGATTAGAGCAAAGTAATTACCCCTTTACTGCTGATGCTCAGAACAAAAGCTGTTATACATCAGGGGTAGCAAGGGACACAGTGATGAAAGCAATGTGTGCGACCAGAGATAACTCAAAGACAAGAGTGTTCACAGAGTCTATATTATAAAAGAGAAAAAGGCCAAGAAGTTAACTGAGTGGACAAGGCAGCATCAGTCACATTTGACTCATCCGTTCCCTACACTCAGTGACTTAAACCATTTTTTTCTGCAAACAGTGCAGCTTTAATGTTTGGTTTGAAAAGCTGGAAACTTTTTATTCTGGTAATCTTTTTAAGGTAGGCTGATTTCTTGGTTTGGTTTATATGAATGTTAAAGTTTAGATCCTATTCAGTGAGTACACCTATTCAGTGAGATTTGTCGTTTGCTCTTCTGCCTTTACCATCAAACCGTCTCCAAATCCCAAACCACTCATTTACCCACAGCCATATCTCAAAGAAAAGCAGAAAGCAAAGGACTATTCCTCAGGGAAAAGCCTATGGATCATCAGCTGCTGCCTATTCCTTGAAGTTAAACAGTTATCAAGCAATAGACGAGATGTCTGCTTACAAAATAATCTTCAGTGTTTGAGGTTGTTTTCATGTTGCCTCAACTTCTGCCACAGGGCAAGAAAGGACGTCCTGGAGATGATGGAAGCCCCGGCGCGAAGGGACAGAAGGTACTACCAATGCAACAACCCTTGAACTACTTAAGCAAGTAGTTCAAGGGTTCCACGTTAAATCAAAATCTTCCTTTAGGGTGAAAGTGGTCTCAGTGGACTTCCAGGCCGCGAAGGAGCCGAGGTGAGTCAAAGGTCTTCAGTTTGGTTCATGAAGTTATGACCAATGTCTCGTCTTCTTTGACCAAAATCTTTCTCTCGTCTGTCTTGATTTAACGAAACTCTCTTATGCACACAGGGTAAATCAGGATACAAAGGAGAGAAGGTATTGTATGAATTTTAATCCAAACCCCCCTTTTGCCTCTTTAGATTCCAAAACAAAGGGTTCCCACGCTGATTTAAAATTATTATAAGTGACAGAAACATGGGGATTATGAGCTTCAGACATGATGGCATGCTGCAACTTTGAAAACATTGTGGCATTTTATCGTCCTTCATTTAATCTCAGACCTGCCTGCAATCGTCTGCACATTGTTGTCATCTTCTGCGACTGCAAAGCTCTCAGATTCCGTGTTTTCCCCATGGCATTAATTGTTGCAAAGCAGCTCAAACTTGAACCAATAAACAACAGCATTTTTTTTTGTGTAGACGGTGTTTGGGAAAGAAGCTAAACTTTGTTTGTTCTCTCACAGGGAGAGAGAGGAGATTGTGGCACACCAGGTGTTAAAGGAGACAGAGTATGTTTGTAGTTATTTGTCATTCCAACTTGACAACAAATATAAAATATAATATTTTACTGTAATGCCTGATTTGTCAGCTTGAGATGACAAAAAAATCTACTTCAAGCTAAGTATTTGTCTGTTTGAAAGGTAATCTACACTTTCTGTCTTTTTACCATCCATTACATTCATTTCTGATAAAAACACGACATTTTTCAGGGCCCTGAAGGTGTTATTGGTCCAAGAGGAAACCGTGGACTTCAGGTAAACTTTTTTATATTCTTCCATTCGAATCATTTAAACCCAGCTACTGCTTTTACACAACCAAATAATATGCAGAATTGTCCATTTTAGACCAAGAAATCCATAATTATTCACTGTGCAATCATTGTTTCAGTTGTTGATGTTTTTGTGGATTCTTTGTCATCCTTTCATGTTTATGATCATGAAACACGTGTTAATACTAGACAAACCTGGACCTGAAAGAGGTTTTCCAGCATAAAAAGACTGTTTAAGGTCGTAAAAAATCTCCTTTGGGAATTTATAAAAAGAAAGTCTTCCCATCCATCCCTCCTTTGGAGGGATTGTTTTTGATTCTACAGTTCTGGCTGCAATCAAGTTTGTCTGTTGCTGGTGAAAATAAACAAAAGAAAAAGAAAATGAGCAAGATGTGTTTTATCGCTGTTCCTGTGGCAAGAAAAGAGCTTATATGTGATTTATTGTGGTTTGTGTTTCATGCTCATCTTTTAACATGTGCAACACCTTTATTTGTGCTGTAGGGTTTGCCAGGTCAACCGGGTGATGTGGGACCTGAAGGAATCATGGGAAAAAAAGTAAGCATGATTTTGACCTTTTTATTTTTCTTTTCTTTTGTTTTTTGATGCATGCTAATCTGAGACTAATGACAGAACTTGATGTTTCTCAACATGCGCTTCTTTTCTTCGTGTTTATATAAAGAAATCACTTTTTTTTTAACGCACCAACATTTGACGACAAAAAAAGAAATCAGTGACGGACACTCTCAAAAATAGCCAACACATTCTGATATCCAACTTGTGTGTCAGCTTTTAAAACCTTGTGTAACCTTTTTCTCCTTGTGTGTCACATTTAACACAGAAGGAACAGCTTCACATCTCCATCTTGCCAATCATCTTTCCCCAGCGGTAGCTAACCAGTCCACCAACTGGGCCAATAATAGATGCTGATAGGAAACCTTATTCCACATCTCTCCCTTATCAACAAATAAGGAGGTCAATCGGGAGGAATAAACCTACCTTGCGATAGACCACGACCTTCAGGACTATTCGGTTCAGTTTTCATACTCGCTACATGTTTTCACTAAAGATTTTTAATTTTATTTTGAAAACTGCTGGCTTTTTTCCACGCTGCTACGCCAGCGTGTTGCTAAGATAACACCACGAGCTTACTATCTCGATTGAAAAACTAACAGTCCACATAGCGAAGATAGTGGGTAACGCCGATACGCTGGTAAGATGCAAAACATCTGATGACCGTTTGGCAGTTGCTCCGAAATATTTCTGGCTTTGCCAGACTTCCTTTACAAGTCTGACCTTGAAAAATACAAGATGAGTTACAGGATTGGGCCCATAACAGTAACTGTTGCAACAGTAAACTGTTGCATTGAAGGAGTCTACTAACTAGGTAGAGGCGAATTTATTGCATTGGATTTTATTTAAGGGTGTCAAGGTAAACTGAATACCAATCCCGAACAAATTTTTAGTAAAATATATGGAAGTTAGGGATTGCAACTAAGAGGTATAAATACTTTTGCAAGGATCTGTTTCTTCCTGAACCTCAAAGCTTTGTCTCACTGAAGATGAATCAGAGATTTTTCATCCCGTCTTCGGCTGATTCCTCTTTGTTGAAGTTCAACTTCACAAACATAATTAGGGTAATTACTTCGTCATCCATTTTTTAAAATTTATCTTCCTGGTGACAGTGATTACCTCCACTCATCAGTGCCTGTACGGCTTCAGCTAAAGATCAACAAAGTTAAACATCTCTACTGTCTAGACTTCAGACGTCGCCATGTTCAGTTTGTCTCCAAAACATATACAAAAATACTGGTATATTTTTTGCCAATCATGTTCAGGTGACATAAGAACAATATGCAATGAAAGCAAAATCTGCAGAAAATCTGGCTATTTTGTTTGTTCTTGCTTGCACTTTTGAAACATAAAAAAAACATAATTGAAAAGACAGCCATTTGTGCAGACAGAAAACAAGACTTGTCATAAAAGCAAATGGCTTTGGAAAAGGAAAGAAGCTGCTTGTGAACTTTATTCCCTGATGATTAACGTGTCCTTGAAGTCATAAACATCTTCTAAGAAAATAGTCAAGACGTCAGCGGTAGTTGTGAGAGTGACAAGGGGAAGTTATGTGGATCATTCAGACAGGATGTGTGGTGAATCAGACCTTTAATCAACTTATCAGCTGCAGCTGCATGTAAGGGAAAACATATTGTTGTACCGGTCTGGCTATTTCAGGACTTGGTGTCTTTATCAATAATTAAGCTTGATGGCAAATTGATTACTTAAGCTTTATCCACATATTTAACTTCACTTCTACACATCTGTGAAAAACCTTCTGTCTATTGAAGTTTGATTTTTTTCTCCGCATAATAAAATACATATCTCCAACAATGACTTAGGAAAGCAAAAATACCTTTACTGTACATTTAAAATAATTTGTTTTGTTGTAGTTGTACTTTTTAGCAGCACAAATGCCTAAACAGGTGACCAGTCTCGCCATTTTGGATGTCAAAGTTACGACACTAGGGGGCGTACTGTCCCAGTTCTCACATTTTTGCACGCCTGCGCACTCGAACCCTTTATCACTGAGGCGCCTCGACCAGCTGAGCTAACGGAAGTAGGTAAATAAATGTTTAAATTAATTAATTCGTGTTTAAATGAATTAATTTGTGTTTAAATTAATTAGTTCGTGTTTAAATGAATTCGCTGTGTGTCTGAGAGTTAATGCTAAACTTTTTAGCATGTTGACCTAGATAACGTTAGCTAGGGTGACCAAACGTCCGTATTTCCCGGGACATGTCCGTATTTCACGTCCTGTCCCGGGCGTCCTGGGTTTTTTTTTTTAGAAAGTGAGGAAATGTCCTGTTTTTTAAATTACCTTCATTGGACCATTAAATTTACAGGCACTAGGGCACTGCGCACGGCGCTGCGTGTGACGTAATCCCTGAGCCGCGTTAGTGCGGGCAGCCCTGTTCTTAATCAGAAGATAGATAGCGTGGCTGTCAGTACGCCAACAACATGCCAAAGCGCAAATGTTAATTTATTTTTTCCAATAGCCTACAGAACAGACATTATTTCGTTCATTACTGAGGCTGAGTATCATGTGTTATTGGGAGTTGAGAGTTATTGTTAACTTTTATTGTTGTTACTATTATCAAGCACCCCCCGCCCCCGCACCAACAACAACAAAAAAAGTGTCCTCCTTTTGGCGTGTTAGGGTCATTGTAGTTAGGAAAATAAATGAGTACATTTTCGCAAAAAATAAAATGTTCTAAAAAAAACCAACAAATTTCTGACTTTGAAAAGTCGAAAATTTGCTAGAGAAAAACAACACAGAAACCTTGATGGTATATTTCGAAAATTTAGACTTCTTTTAGACTTCTTAAACAAATAACGTTTCTTGAAAAAGCATTCAGAAATTAATCTCAAAATTTCTGAGATTTTTGGCAGAAATGTATTCTTCCTTTTTTTTCTTTCTATCTTCAATGGACCTAAAATGCCATTTTGTGGCAACACCACAATGTCTTTGTGAGGAAACTTCCTCCTTCTCTCTGATACCCTTTACTCCAAATATGACCGATTATTATTTTTAAATCATTACAATTAGACGATTAACCTTTTCACCTTTACTCATTAATAAATATACTTCACAAAACAATCTGTCATATTGTTAGAGTTAACAAAATAGGACAACAGGTGCTGTTGACAGAAGTAGAAATGGCTTGAACTTCCTCCTTCTCTCTGATAACTTTTAAATGGCTTTCATGTTTCTTTTTCATACAGTTTTGCCACATATTTGATCTTCTCCAAATTATGCCATTTTGGAAAACCAACCAATCAATTTTTTCATCTTACAACTTTGTACCGTAATGCTAAAAGTTGTGAGATAAGATATATTTAATGGTACATCTAGTTTACTTGGGGAAAACAGACTGCAACTTTCATTATAAAACCCATATTTTTCATAGTAAAGGTTGAATAGCTTGTCTGCATTATTAATTTGGCCACCAAAAAGGCTTCGTATCTTCAAGTTTTTTTCACAAAGGCCAAAAAATTCATACCAGATTGTCGTCTTCCACATGTTTGCTCTGTTCCCTACATGGCTTGTGTCAAATTTAAATTTGAAATGGCTCTGAATGAAAACTAAAGCCACCCTTTAATTAAGTCCGTACACTAAACATGACTATGACATCATTCATACTCCCTATTTGATCATTTTTAATAATCCTGGGCAACACCACAATGTCTTTGTGAGGAAATTGAAGCTTTTCTGGCCTGTCTCCTCCTATAACTCAAACACATCAATCAAGTCAGTCACATTTTTTTAAACCAGATGCATATGTGAGGATCGGTCTGAATCCCGGCGTACAAACGTGTCATCGTTTCAACGACACAAAGTCGCCCGCCGTGATTAAAAAGAGTTCGATTCCGATAGTTTTTTTTCCCTCGGAATAACGCGCAGTAAATAACACTTGCTCTCACGACGCTGACATTTATAACACTTCAGATTAAAATCACCTAACGCTGGCATAAATAACATGAGAAATGTCAAGTATCTCCAAAAGCTCATAAAGCGAATGGGGGGTTTGGGGTAGGAACTATACATTTGAGCGTTTATTGGTGAGTTACGATCCGCCGCCGCTGTGACATTTGAAACTCCTCCGAAGAAGCTCATCTGTTATTAACTTGTCGGCTTATTTGTCGGTTCTTTCTGCTTCCAGCCTCCTCTACCGTGTTCTACCTGCCATTCCTCCCATAAGCACTTACTCCGCACCAAGTGGTCGCCTCCTAATTATTTTAGAAAAATGTTCACGTTAATAGTCTGGCTGTCATCCTACATCACCAAAATAGCAATGTAATGTCTGGCGGGAAGCATTGCCCTAACTTGCTTGGAAAGGGCAATGGAAGGGAGCGGGGGGACAAAAAGCACCGGTATGCACCTAGAACAATCTCCACGCCTCTTTCTCCTGCCTCCCATGTGTCCTTTTTGTGAACGCCACAGCTTTGATTTACAACCACTATGTAGAGAAGCAGCAGCTTTTTTTAAAAAAAAAACAATTAAGTCTTAAATCAAGTTTCGTCAATGGACGGTTGAGGCAGGACAAAGCGGGTTATGTCTGTGGGTTTTCTTTGATTTTTCTCGCTCGTACACAAGGATGAGTGACATGTGGACAAAATGGACCCATGTTTATCTTTTTAATAGGGGGAGCGGGGGCTTCCTGGATCTCCTGGAATCCAAGGTGAGACTGGGATCGGCCTTCCGGGACCAAAGGTAAAATCCACCGCCGTAATGTTACGGAAAAATAATTTCACGAGAACATAACCACTAGCCTTTTGTGTCTCACCCTGTCTGACCACTCCCCTCGCTATCTTGCACTCTGCAGGGAGATGTCGGTTTCCAGGGGCAACCGGGGCCTCCCGGCCCTACGGGGATCGGCGAGCCCGGACCACCAGTGAGTTAGAAACGAGGACAAAACGTGTCACTTGTGTATTACAGACAAACAATGTAGACAATCTGTCGTTCTGCTTCTTACTGTTCCAACCTGCGTCTGTCTGGCTTGTCACTACAAGAAATGTGCCTTTTGTTGCACAAAAAAAAAAGAATAACCTTTTAACCTCTCGATAGTAACAACTGTTAACAGAAATGGCTATAAAACCCTGTAACCACGCACATATTAAAATAATTTTGTGTTTTCTTGCCTTCCTACATCATTAACTGTTATTATCAGGAGTAGAGATGATGTCAGGCAAAAGGAATGGTAAACATTCCAATTAGACCTAGTTATCTAGCAGTACTGTATGTTCAATTAGTTATTCAAAGAAAGTTTTTATCTAAAAGCTCCTTTTTAACAGGAAAAAACCTCCAGCCGAACCAGATCTTGCCTTGGTACAATTGGCCGTCTGCCACTACCGACACAAGGAGAAACAGATGATCTGACTTACTGCTAGTTTTGATGTTCAAGAAAGTAAAAAGTTAGTAGCAGGAGATGGAGAATAATTAGTTGACGTCAGCATTATCTCAGCTTCCCCCAGGAAGGAATCGCAGCCAAACGAAACGCCAGACCAGATTAGCGTAGAGAAAAATAACAGAGAGGAAGCAAAAAAGTTAACAACATAATTGGAGAGTAGTAGAAGAAGAAAGTGAGGAAAATTGGTCAGTTGTGCTCCAGTGGTTTAAGCCTACGGCAGCAGAAATGGCTCAAGTCATACTAGCGATAAACTGTGAAAAACTGAATTCAAACAGAACAGATGAGAACAATTTGATGAATTTGAAACAGAATATCAGAAACCTACACCTTTCCTGCCAACATTTTCTTTATATGTGAAAATCAACTCAAAACAAGGAATGTCACATTGGGCCACACACTCCACGTTAAAAAAGAAAAGATTTCAAAAGAGCTCTTTTTTTTCTATGGAGGGAATAAGTCATGTGCTCTAGCGCCACCTAGTGTCTATCTGTGCACTTTGAATTATAGCAAGAGTCCGTATCTTGTTGGAAGGTCAGTTTGAGTCAGAATTTGTTCCCTCCTCTCCTAAATCAATTTTTTAAAAGGTCATTTACATGTTTATTTTATTTTTTCAGGGTCCTCAGGGGCCACAGGGAGTTCAAGGAGAGAGAGGACCGACAGGAGAAGGTATCCCTGGCCCTAAGGTGAGTGGGTGTTCATATTTTTCTTTTTTTTTTTTTTTTAAGCCTAAAGCTCCTCGGAGAGTCGGTATTTCCTGAAAGTCTCATGCACTCAAACCAGCTAAAAGCTTCAGCCTTTCGACCCTTTTTCATGCATCCATGTTCGATTCACCCATCCGCCGTCGCCCTCTGACCTTCGCGGGAAAGAAAGAAAATCTTTCGTCTGGGCTCCAGATTCCGACAGGAAATTGACAACGTGTATGAATAAGAGACATGATAACATATGACAGTAAATTCCCCATACGGCGCAGCGGCGGTGCTTCCATTACCTCACGCCGCGGCGCGGCCTATCGATCGACCCCAGCAAGAGGAGATGAGAACGTCTCGGCGCGGAGAGGAGAGGATTCAGAAACGGGGACGGGGAATGAAAAGGCCAGAACGCCCCCACGGTTCAGCCAGTGATTCAGTCAGAAGGAACTTATAGTCTGCTATAGTGTCTGTTTCCTCAGTCGAACACGAGCAGAACATCTCCCACATGTGGAAACACATCTTCCTTCATGAGGTTTCTGTTTTCTTAACAAAGATCAGGGGGGATGATGGTATTTTGTGTTTCCACTGCGCACACACACACAGAAAAACAAAAATACACACTGCTGCTTCTGATTAATCTGAGTAAAACTCTTTGAAGTTTGGAAAAATATTCACTTGTTCCACATTTTTGTTAACATGTGCTATACAGATAAACTTGACTTAACTTTCAAATCTTTCAAATAATCTTTTTAACAATTTACTTCCATCCTCAAAGTAGCTCACAGTAACCAGCCCAGCGCCTGGTTCACTAATAATTTTGCAGAAAATGATTCACAAAACAATATTAAGTCACATCGAGGTTCTTTGTTGTGACAGTAGCGGACATTAAACGAAGCGTGAGTAATCTGCCGAAATGTCTTCCAGCCACGACAAGCGTAATTGCTTTTATCTTTTTTGTTTTGTTCTGCAATATTTACCAAGCAACTCTGAAACACGAGGTAGGCTTCAGGTGAAATTCCTACTTTACCTTCACACCAAACTGTCATCTAATTCATCACCTGGCGCCGTCGCTCTGAAAAGTAACAGTTTCCACCATAAAAACTGGAGAAGGTGTTTCTCCCCACCGCTAGATCACCCTCAAGGGTATTCTTTTCATTTTTCCTTCTTTGCTGTTTTTTTTGTTGCAACAACACACTTGGCTGTATTCTGACAGATGGCGTTCCCTCTACAGCAGCGTTCCTCACATGACTTGCCCCGACAAGCTCCAGATTCGCAGCAGTATAACCCCCTTTTTTTTTTTTTTACACATCATTAGCGCTTTTGCTTTGAGCTCCGATCGCGGATTTATGACAATAAATTGAAACTTCTGGAAGCCCACATGCAAATGCGGCATTGCCATGCTAATTAACATACATCTTATGGCTTCGTTTTGTTATTCCCTGACTTTGGGAAAAACCTTGGAAGACTGGTAAAATTTCCTCCAGGTAGAAGATGTGGTAAAGGCTCCTTTTAAAAGTAAATTCAGTTCTCTCTTTCAGTGGATACCGGTGTTTGATGGAAACCATTACTATTTCCTGTGCCGCATTTGTATGTGAATCTTTCACAAAATCTTGTTTGTTGAAGCAACCTTGTGTCCAAGTTTTGTTTTGTTTTTTTTTAATTGATCTATCTTTTCTTGAGTATTTTTTTTCTTAGGTGTCCAATGGTTTTATATCAAATAGAAAAGTTTTTGGTAACTCCAGGGGAACACATTGGTATGCACCCTGGGGGAAGCTGGGAATTGGACCACCACCCTGTGATTTATGGAAAGCCTCCTGAGTTTGACCTTTGTGTTCTCAGTTTACCTCAATAACTGTGCAGTAAATCTGCTTCAACGACAGGGATCTGCTTCTGTTTCTGCTTATCAATTTAAAGGGACAGTATTATGTATTTACTAGGCACAAAGCAGCATTTTATAGCACAATCAAGTATCTATGTTACATTCAGTTATAAAAATGCTATGTATATAGCTAATAAGACTTAAAAGAAAGCTTAATCCTTGAAATTGTGGCTCTGTCTCTTTAAAAACTCCTGCTTTTTCTGAAACGCCGCTGTCATGAAGTCATCACAACATCGCTCCTGTGTTAAAGTTTTTACCAGCGTTGCACTGAGAAGTGGCTCATATAATAAGCTCAGCAGATGCGCTGTTCCACCATTGTTTGCTAATTGCTGCTGGCTAGTCTGAAGGATTTGAGAAGGGGAGTCATGAGGGAGTCCTGCTCTGTGAGGCGGAAGCTTGGAGCTTCGTCCTCGAAGGCTGAGCTAGGTCCAACCCGCCTGTGCTTTGAACATCTGAATGGTTGACACGGGAGATTAAGGATTTCCCAAACATGTCTGAAAGAATCAAGGCAACACTCTGGAGATGATTCTGAGGAGGGAATAACATTACAACATGATGTACAGCTAAAAATATAAATTTTACATCATTTGTCACGATAAGGACACTTTAAGATAATGTGCATCTGAATTGCAAAATAAAAAAAACATTAATGTTCACCTCTAAAAATCTAGTGGTTCTTTGTAAATTGAGAAGAATTGCCTTTTTTGTTTTCTACTTTAAAATCACTAATACACAGAACCTGATAGTGCTGACTTCATCTGTATTACATCTTGATTGAACTGGACTTCTCCATATTGGAATTTATCGGGCCGAATAAAACGGTATTGACCGGAAGTCCTGTGGGTTTGAATTGGACCTGTTTAGCTCTGTTGCTTGGTGCTTTGGGGTGACTGATAATTGAAATTGTGAATGTCTACGTGTTTTTTTTGATTTATGGTCTTCTTTGTTTCAGGAATCAGAAACCTTAATCTAAAGCTTTTAACCAGAAATATATCATAAATCCTTTACTTGCCCTCTGTACACGTACAAAACGTAGTCATATACGCTCTATGTGACTATTACGTTACCGAGGTTACTGAAGGTAAGCTTTTATGTGTCTGAGTGTAGCTTTTATGAAAGCAACTATCAAAGATTTTTTCTTCTTCCCCCTTTTGCTGATATGTGGCATATGGTCTTGCTTTGCCATTTCTGTGAGCACATCTAATATCTCAAAAAGTCAAAACGCAATAACTTCTCTGTCCGCCTTCACAGGGCGAGCGAGGCATAGAGGGGCCACGGGGGCCCAGAGGACAGCTGGGCCTAGGAATCAAAGGAGACAAGGTAGAGTACAGAGAGGCCATAAATGAGGGACCGTGCTGAAAAGACTTTACAAAAGCGGAGAACGCGAGAAAGCTAAAGCCCTGTTGTGAAGGAGGCCAAAAGTTGCCAGAGCCACCGATAAATGCACTGAGCACGCCGTTATATAGGAGGTCACAGTCTACAGGCTATGAATTGAGGTTACAGCTTGAATGGTGTAGGAGGACTGCAGTTTTATGGTTTGGGCTGTTGAATGTGGGAACATTAACACTCTACTGGCGCATTCAGACAGCAGTGTTGCAGATACTCGCATGTATCAGAATAGCTTACAACTCACAGATATAGACATGGGTTGGAAGTACTGAACTGATTTGCAAACAGGGTTCTAAAGTCACAAGAAATATTTTTTAGCATTTATATGGCATGAAGACATTGGGA
Source organism: Brachyrhaphis roseni (assembly GCA_903066815.1). NCBI lineage: Eukaryota > Metazoa > Chordata > Actinopteri > Cyprinodontiformes > Poeciliidae > Brachyrhaphis > Brachyrhaphis roseni. Next base: position 56,106 of record CAEFZY010020797.1, on the reverse strand, counting down.
GGGGCAGGAGGGGTTAAGTCAAACTAGATCTGTAAGGAACAAATAAAGTTGAGTGCTTTCCGAAAGTTATACATAACGAAAGGTTGCAGCTGAAAGTGAAGGGTGATTCACTGACAAACTATGAGCATGTATGTGGTATAATTTTTTTAAAACTTCATTCTTATAGGGGGATTTTGGCCCTCCAGGGTTTCCAGGGCCCCTGGGCCTTCCAGGTCTAGGCATCCAAGGAGAAAAGGTATGTAGCTTAAACTAAGTGCTAGATATGCAACCTCTGTATTAAATTGTTCATTAGGCCTTAAGTTGACCGGATTTGGTTATTTTCTATGTCTACACCTGTTTTTTTCCTTTGACCTACCATTACTGGATGGTCGGTGTGTTTCAAAGTAGCGAAAGTCCATAATATGACAATGGTAAATTTATGAAACAATAACACAATAGCATCTTTGTGTGACATCTTAGCATGACATGGCTCTTTGAAGCTAACCCTCTGTGGTTAGTTATAGGACACCTAGAATTTAGCTGTATAAGCAAAATCTAAGATTTTATTTGATTGTGAACCATGGATGTTTTTGCAGGTATACTTGATAATTTAAAATTCAATTTTAATTTTAGATACATTACAATTTATTTTGATGTATTATTGAAAGAAATGTATTAAATAAATTGCCTAAATTTAAATAAATTCATATCGCCTTCGTCTTCAACTTCTTCATATCTTTCTGTCAGGGAACAGAGGGCCCCAGGGGGCCACCTGGAGTAAGAGGCCAACCGGGAGAGGGCTTTTCTGGACCCAAGGTTTGTCCTGACTCTAACCCTACACATTATTTTTATCAAAATTGAATTTACTTGTCACATCACAGAATATGTGTTAATCCAGCAAAGCTTGTAACAGAGATAAAGATCCTGTGGACTTTTCGGTTTTCCTTTACTGCATTAGTTGATTTAAAATAAGGAGAAGATTAAAAGTAAATTTTCAGGAACAGCTTATTAAAATCTAAGTTAATTCAGTACATTTTAGTAAATAATGCAGAGGACGACTGTATCAGTTTTCAACATTAAGCAGTAGCGTTCTAGGATTGCAAACGCATTTGAAACAATGAACTTTATCCCACACAGGGAGACCAAGGGCTGCCAGGAGAAGTGGGGGCTCCAGGAGAAAGAGGAGCTGGTGAGCCCGGTGCCAAGGTGTGTCGCTGTTCTTTTTAATTAAAAAACAATATGAATCAATCAGTTAAGGTCTCATTCACACTGGATCAAGACCACTCTGTTCTTTTGGATCTGCTCCACCGTTTCTCTGAATCTAATATGGAACCATGATTTTGATGTGAAGGCGCTCAGAACACCAAATAGTTTTTTGGGTTTTTTTGCTGCTTTCATGGCCATTCTACTACAGTACTACCAACAAAGGTAGCAGAAACTGATTTGGATATTTTCTACCAATCTGCTGAATTGAATCATGGGAGTTTTCTGCTCCCCAACCATCAGTTTCAGCCTTACCTTGAAGACAAAAGCCCCAGTATTTCATCTGCCTCTTACAAAATACAGGAGGGTGTTCTTGTTTTCTGTATCTGTGTCTTCAAAGTCCTCCAAAGACCATTTAATTTCATAGTTTGGTCATTGTCTGGTGTGAATGTGGCCTAAGTTTAAAATGCCGTTAACGTGTGCAGTTGTCCAAACACTTGAAAAGACCCAGAAACCTTTCTGTAGGGTGAACCAGGATCACCAGGACTGTCAGGTTTGCCTGGACTTCCTGGAGAGGACGGAGCTCCAGGACAAAAGGTAGTTTGATGGATTTCCTCTAGAGCCCTGTAAGAAGTGAACGACAAGTTTGTTGAATGTCGGAGTTTGTGGTTTTAGGGTGAACCAGGAGCCGTTGGTCTTAGAGGTCTAGAAGGCACGCCTGGGATTGGCACTCAGGGAGAAAAGGTAAACAGTTTAAGGTTTTCTTCCTTGTTTTTTCCAATATGATGTCATTTCTTGATGTGCTTAATCCATTGTTGTTGTCATTGTTACTGGTAGATATACCTTACTTAAAATAAACAACAGTTAACCTGGTGGGGAAGGTAAGTAAAGCCTGGTGGCCCGCCAGGCTTATAATACCCTTTGGGGAAACCCTGGTATTTCTTTTATTACGTCTGACATTTCTTACAAAAGGTTATTTGCTGACCCGTACGTACATTAATAAATGATGAGTATAGGATTATAATTATCACATAAGCAACCATATTCCTGACATTGTTGCTCAGGGTGACCAAGGCCAAAGAGGAATAAGAGGGTTGACAGGTCCGCCTGGCATTGCTGGACCCTCTGGACCAAAGGTAGGAAACCTTTGAGCCGTTATTAGCTAAAACCATAGATCATCTATGACATGATAAAGACTGATATGCTAATTAAAGGTTGGGATTTAATAATGCGGTTGAATGAATCTCTAATCAGGGAGAACCAGGGTCACAGGGACGGCCCGGTTCCGCTGGACCACCGGGACGTTTCATCACCGGACCCAAGGTATGCGCTTTCAGTTCTCACTTTGAAAAAACAAACATGCAATTCCTGCATATTTTTCAAATTTGTATTCAGGTGATAGTTATATCCCAGTTCATTTTCAGTGAAGGCAATTATCACTTGTTTCGCAAAGATGTCATTATAGTTCAAGTGAGGAAAATATGAATTATTTCCTGAAGAAAAACAATCAAGTTCCTATAGCTTACAATATAGGGAAAGAACTGTGAAATAGTTAAAAAAAGAAAAAGCAAGAAAACTGGGGTAAGGTTCATGATTAGCTAAAACAGTAATAGAGATACTGTGAAAATAAATTCCTGCTTGGTAAAGCTTAGATATTAAATATGCAGCACTGATGTTTTCTAACAGATGCATAGAATATGTCAGCGACTTCTGTTTATTTACAACCATAATTAAACCTTCCACTTAAAATACTTTAATCAACAAACTCACTAAGCTAGTAACACCCAACTAAACACCAAAATATGTCAGAATTAAACATTAAATAACTTGTAGAATGATATACAGTAATAACACAGTAAAGTATGAGTGTGGATGCTAAACGCTGCAGTAGGTGTCCTTTACAGTAATGTATTTTTGACGTATGATCATCGTCTAGGCATTTGGCAAACAGAAGCAAATTTGTTCTACAGCAAGAATGGTTTAGTTTGATTTATTTTAAGACTTTTACCCTAGGTTGAGTGTTTTCATTCCAGTTCACTTGAAATACTCCAGAGTGACCACAAGGGGGAGCAAGTGAAGCTTTAGGACTGTGGACACCCGACTCCATCCCTTAAAATCACCAATGGATATTCTGAGTGTAGAGCTTTAAAAAAAGCTTCTCATACATAGAACTAAGCATTTAGTTGACATGGCTACTCATCATACTAAACATTTCAGAAACTTCTAATATTAAACTGTAATAACTCTATACTCAACAATCTCACTAATTGCTGTTAGTTACATTTATATTCTTCCTTTTCCGTCACGACTTTAATTTCCTTTATTTATTTCAAACATATTCACAATTCAAATACCACGGTATATATTCCATGACTATTTGTTTGAAAATGAGGTAAGCAGAAAATGAAGCTTATGTAACATCACTCCATTTCTTTTACACATGTCTGACTTTCCAAATTATTCTGTATTTAAAGAAGAAAAGAAAAACAGAAAATAAACAATTATAACAATTCTTTCACAATAATGAAGGATGTAAAATTAGGACCTAGTTAAAACAGCTAAGTATGTGTTGTGTGTGTATCTTTGCCAACTTAATCTGAAAAGTTCATGTCTTAAAACGTTGTAGGGCGACCCTGGACCAGGCGGACCTCCTGGTCCAATCGGCGAGACTGGCTTTGGACTGCCTGGCCCAAAGGTAATAAATTTGTTCTTTTTGGTGCTTAAAATTTAACTAAAATGGAAATAATCATAAAAAAAACTATAGGCTTGGATAAACAAATATGTCATGACTCAACAGCATTTATTTGGAAAATCAATTATGAGCTAGCATTGATGGGAGGCCGATTGAGCTCCGCAGGTGTTGAACTGGAAGAACTTAAACATTTTGTTGTAAACTGTTGCATTTAGTATTATCCTTTGTATGAAAACTTGAAGTTCTTGTTCTGTTTTAGGGCGATCGAGGTGACTCGGGCCCCGCAGGTCCATTTGGCCCCAAAGGAGACGGCTATCCCGGCCCCATGGTGAACAAACCAAATAAAACCATTCACTACACATTAAACCCAGTTTTATATAGCCTCTCTCATGTTTCCCACTTTATGTTCATCAGATCCAGCTGTCCATCCATCTGTTAAACGTTTATTACCCAAAAGTTTCAGAAGATGTTCCGTACAACCTGCAGCTAACACTCAGAACAGAGACAAAGAGGCGAGGTTTATAGTTAGGCAAATCCTCATCTAGAAAAAAAAAACCCAAATACATAGATAGGAGTTGAGATATAATATTTTACTGACTGTTTTGTAGAAATCTAGATTCGTCATTATTGTTATAAGTGTAAGCAAAATGGGATAGAAAAGCTGGATAACATTCTGTTGATTGGTTGTTTAGGGTCCTCCTGGTCTGCCAGGGCTTCCTGGAGAACCCGGGCCAGAGGGCGTGGGCTTCCCTGGACCAAAGGTGAGAATATGTCAGAATCAGAGATCCTTCCTTTATGACCCCTAGACCCCCAAAAATTTCCATTTAAGGGAAAGAGTAAACTTTTGGAGCCATTAAAATTGAGGGTTCCTCCAGGAAATCTTTATTGTGGCCAGTTTCCAGTCTTTGGTTAGCCAATTCCATTTTCTCTTTAAGAACTGTCTGGTTAAAATTCCTACTTTCAGAAGGATTTTTATTTTAAAAAAAATATCTAAATTGAGCTAGTTTAGAGTAAAAGAATGATGATAAACTCTGGTTCATTACAAAACCTTCAGATTAAACATACAAATGTACAATTTTAGACTCCCCGCTTTTGCTTTTTGTTCTGTCGTTTTTCAAGATGTGTTTTATGAGCAGGTTCATGCAGGTTTTGTAATGCCAAAAATCTCCCTAAATAAAATGGCATAACATACATAATACTGCAATATTCCAGTCGCAAAATGTTGGTAAAACTGTATTACAGTTGATAAACAGATTAAATGTTTTTGCTCTGTACTTGCATTTTCAGTTTCAGTGTTCCTGCTGAGCATCTTGTGTGTTTCACAACTTTTTCAGGGGGACATTGGATTCCGAGGGCCGCCAGGTTTACCCGGACCTCCAGGGGAAGGCGTCCAGGGACCTCTGGTAGATTCACAGCCGTTTTGAAATCTTTTTCATCCAAGTGTTTGGTTTGCATTTTTAACTTTCTCCTAACCTTCGAAATTACAAAGTTTGAACTTAAGTCCTGCAACCATGTCTTGATAGCAGGATTTTAGGGTTTGACATTCTCCCAATTTCAACCATGAACCTCAAAATATCTGATTGGCCAACAAAAAAAAATAACATAAATATGAAGTTAAATTATACAGTGATTTAAATTTCAAATGCAAATTTGAAAAGCTAGGTGTAAAGTTTTTATTTGGCAGTTCTGTTTCCTCTCTTTGTTTCAAAAAAGTAACAAGAAAATAAGGAGTAAAATAAAACACAGAAAGCAGAGAACAAGGTACAAGCATAGATACAACATGTAAAGAACATATAAATTATAATGTCAAAATTAAATTGGGTTAAATTGGGTTGTGCTCTTTCAGGAGCTGATTTGTTTTGAATTGATGTTGGTGTGTTAGCATTAGCTTATGCTAAATATCATGTTGGTGTTAATGCTAACTTTTTAGATAAGGATGCCCACCTCTTCAGTTTACAGACACTGTCTTTGAAATGTAACTGTAAGTCCAGCAAAACGTGGTTCCACAAATCAGGAGAGATGTGCCACACTTTCCAGATTTTAACATTTGGAAAACCTCCAATCATTTCCTTCTTTTCCCTTAATCATCCACTGCTTAGGTTATGAAACCTTCAAATTGGAAAAACGTGAAACTGTCACCATGAGCCTGTGCAAAAAGCCCCATCTAATTCACTTTGTGCATCGTATTCATGAAGGAGCAACACCGCTTCATCACACGTGCAAACATATCGTCCTCTTTTTCATTCGTTCAGCATATTTTATATAATCACCCCCACAGCATTATCATGAGAGCAGGGTGTGAAGCTCTACAGACATGTGTGATGAGGAACACTTGTTCTAACAGGCATTGATTGAACAACATCCCGTCTGTCCTCACAGATCCCACCCTTGTCCCCCGTGGGCTTCAGACCGGTGCCTCCGCAGGCTGGAGCGCTTCAACACTCATTTGCAGTGGGCAAGATTTAATTAGGGACTAGGATAAAGTTACCAAAGGCAGAACAAAGTGTGGAAGCACATCACAATGACAGATGTCAGGCATGGTTCATGCTGACTAAATGATGTTAGACACGAGTCATGCTGGAAAAGATGGGTTTTTATTTAAAGCTAACTTTAATAGCTATATCTAAGATTCAGATCCTAATGCTGAAATTTTCTTGGAGTTCCCCTGGACTGACGAGATAGAAGTAGATTTCTTTGAAAGGTGTGTCTCCCGTGGCATAACACTAATAAAATATTTGAGAAAGAGGACATCAAGTTAATAGTCAAACAAGGTGTTGATATTTTATTGATTCCAAAGGGGAAATTGCATATTGTAATAGTCTGGGATTGCTTTGTACGGTGGCCCAGATGTCTCATGTCAAATACAATTTACGCAACACAAATAGTAAATCCACAAAGGGAATACAAACGGCTTAACAGAAATGTGTTTGTGTGTTGTGGCTTTGGTATTTGTATTTGGGCCATGATAGCTTTGCTACTTCATGACGTGAGCGACCATGAGTTCTGCTCTCTACCAGAAAGTCCGGCTGGAGAATGGCTGCTGTCAATAACCATAAGCTCAAACACATTTGGGTTATGCAGCTGGACAATGGCCTGTATGGCGCCAGAGGACCCCAAACGCTTCACTCTACATGCAGCCATTCGCCCATTCACACACACATTCATACGCTAGTGGTGGCAAGCTACTGATTAACAACCACAGCTGCTCTTGGTCAGTCGGACAGAGGCGATGCCGCCATGCACCGATGCAGCCAGATCCTCTGACCACCACCAACAAGCAAAGTGAGGGTAGTGTCTTGCCCAAGGACACAACAACACTGGTGGACACAGCCAATTGCAGAACAAACTCCTACCATGGTCACCACCATCGTCCCAATGATCCAATTCACACCAACACTTTCACTTCCACATGGTTAAAAACATAACTTTAAAAAGATGAGTTATCTTGGATTATGCAAAGACCAAAATATCTCTACATTGACATAGAAGACTCATTGCTTGCTATTGTTTTCGCCACCTGGGATGTCACAACCAGTTATTACATTTAGGCAATTACTTTTTCACATAAGACCAACCATCAACCCTCTTATCCCCTGAAATCCCACCCATCTTCACCTTTTCTAAAGACGATTTTGGAATTAAGAACAGGAAATCACCTAAAACAGTTTTTATTTTATGCAAATAATCGTCTTTGTCTTCTTTGTTGCAAACTTTGTAAAGTGTTTCTGTACCAATAAATGTATATATTCACAGACTATAAATGTGCATATTTTAGTGATATGGTACGGCAGCAGTGGCAGAATGTAATGTTTTTGCAGGGTAACCCCGGGCGACCAGGTCCACCTGGCCCAACAGGGCCACAGGGACTAGGACTTCAAGGCCCCAAGGTAGGCTGTCATTATGAATTGACTCTAAGAGATATTTTTATGTATTTCATGTAGGGGTTACATATGGCCTTGTGACTTATCGTACTATTTGAACATTGTTTGTGCTTCAGGGCGAACAGGGGGCCCAGGGTGTGACAGGACCCAGAGGTGTACCTGGAGAGGGTTTTCCAGGAGTCAAAGTCAGTCAATATGTTGTCCTAAACCTTTCACGTGATAATCTGGCATCACCTGTAAAGGCTCATTGCAACTGTTGTGTTTTGATTTATGCGTCAGGGTGACCGGGGCTCGTCAGGAGAGAGGGGGCTTAAAGGATTCAAGGGAGAAATGGGAGATTCAGGAATCCCGGGGCAACCTGTGAGTGATGTTTTGACTTTTGCAATTACATTGAGCCTGAAAAAATGTGTTTGAACACTTGATTGTGTTCTGGTTGTGATGTAGAACCAAGGCTTCCTCCTATTGAAGATAGTATTTATCTGGTAGATTAACCTTGCGGCTCTCAGCACTTTGACAGTTTTCTTCCTGATTGAGCTCATTGCATCCTTATCTTAGGGTATTCCGGGGATAAAAGGGGAAGCAGGCCTCACTGTGAGTCCCACTCCTTCCTATTGTTTCTCATCAGTTATTTACCATGGCCACTTATGAGCTCATGTTCTGACAATGTATTAATTTCAGAGAGAGGACATCATTCGAATGATCAAAGAGATCTGTGGTAAAGTATCTTCTGATCTTTCACTTGTACGTATTGCATTAGCAGCGAAAACGTAACGGGAGAGGGTTTCGCTTCTGTCTGGCTTTGTCTGCAGATGGTTAGATCAGATTTCATCTACTAAACCTCGTCAAAGTGACATTTCAGCCATGATCTCATTCTAGGATGTGGGATCAAGTGCAAGGAGAGGCCCATGGAGTTGGTGTTTGTCATTGACAGCTCAGAGAGTGTGGGGCCCGATAACTTTGAGATCATCAAGCGTTTCGTGACCACTCTGGTAGATCGGGTTACGGTAGGCCGCAACGCCACGAGGATCGGTTTGATATTGTACAGCTTGGAGGTGAAATTGGTGTTCAACTTGGCCCGCTACACCACCAAAGAGGACATCAAGGAGGCCATCAGGAACATCCCGTACATGGGAGAGGGCACCTATACCGGGACAGCCATCCGGAAAGCCACACAGGAGGCCTTCTATAGCTCCCGCCTCGGCGTCAGCAAGGTGGCCATAGTGATTACCGACGGGCAGACGGACAAACGGGAGCCGGTCAAGCTGGATATAGCGGTGCGGGAAGCCCACGCTGCCAACATCGAGATGTTTGCCCTGGGGATTGTGAACACGTCGGATCCAACGCAGTCTGACTTCCTGAGAGAGCTCAACCTGATTGCATCAGACCCGGACAGCGAGCACATGTTCCTGATCGATGACTTCAACACTTTGCCAGGTGATTTTCCTTTTTTTACAAAGAAATATTTAAATATTGCAATGGAGTCTTAGAGCCACGCTAAGAAAAAAACAATAACTAAAAATCAGAATAAACTTGTACACAAAGGCATCATCTTATCCTAATAAAATCTCAATTTTATTCTCGTCAGTTTATAACTTTCTTCGCAAAATTTGTTTTTATTTTCTTATTGTGGGCCTAATACTATATTTGTGAATTCTACAACTAATATTTGAACTGTCAGATTTTCTACCTGAGCGGTGGAACTCCTCCAGACCTACCATGGCTCTCTTTGCTGCTTTCCTGTTTTGTTTTTCTTTTTACCTAGCATGATACTTAAACTATCACCATCCTCTTCCAGGCTTTTCAAAACCATTTAGTGTTTTAACTACATTCACATTTGTGATGCACCGTTATCAGGCTCTGCTGAACATCAGATTTCTCTGAAGTGACGTCCCACCATGCAGCGCCTCTGCTCTTACTGCACTCCTGCCCCTGCTGCTTCTGCAGCTGTCTTCCTTTTGTATCTCATCTTTGTGTCACACTCCATGTTAGCACACAGCGTATTACCCCATAAATTTCAATTTGGTTTCTGGTTTGTGACTTCCTCCAGAGGTAGAAGTCACCTAAACAAACCATTTGGTGTCAGAACCTCAGAGTTCATCGCAAGGTCTAAATAAAACGTGGATGATGAAATGAAAGGATAGTCAAAAAGAGGCTTAAACTACAGGTGTTTACTTATTGCATGATTTCTGATGACGATTGGCAGAAAGGGTATGAAAACAAAGGGGGCCCGAGAATGAATCTCTGACACGCTTTCAGAATTTTGGTAACGATTACCGAAAGCTTTATATCCTTTTTCTTTCACTTCATAATTATGCTCAATTGAGAATGACGTCCCAATAGTCAGTGGTAGTTACACTTCCGCTAATGCGCTAGTAGTGAAGCTAATCTTTTAACTCTTTTGCTAACTTTGAAAACATTTAGCACTCTTAGCTTCCCCTAAATTATATTTTCTTGATACATTCTACAGTTAGTTTAGTTGACTGAATAAAGTTCAACATCTTCAAGTAGTTATACATTTATATTCATGCTCTTATTTTGAAGTGGGTAAACACTGTTTACACAGCAGTTTTGTTTCTTTATGTTCTTTTTTGTAGCTTAATTTCAAACAAGAAACAAACAGTAACATAATAAAACAAAATATAAACACAAGTACAATATCTAGAGGCATTATAGAACATGTAAAATATATAATTTATAATGTGCTCAAGGGTTGCAGTCTTTCAAGGGCAGATATTATTTGAACTGAAGTTAGCACGTTAGCATTAGCTTCCGTTATTTACCGTGTTGGTGTGGTGCTTTAGCATTAGCGGAACTAATATTTATTCTTAGTGCTTTAGGGTTAGCTCAACTATCTTTTTATCTTTTTCTTAAAGCAAAATCTTTTCACTATTGCAACCAACAGTTGCAGTAGTGTTGCAACTGTTGTGCTTGGTGATCAAACTAACGAATGTAAGCAATGCTAGCTAAAAACCCTGGAATTTCTCAGCATTTTCTGCTAACGTTGACATGCTTACTTACAAAAACAAAGTGAGAGAAGTGCAAATAAAATGTCAACTACTGTAACTGACGATAGCTATCTCTGTCTCATAAGGGTTTTGTTATTTTATATAAAGGTAAGAATTCAGTAATCTAGTTAATCCTAAAGCTAAATGTAAAAAAAAAAAAGTGAATTCTTTGCAGTATTTCTTGAAAATCTTGCTTATTTAAGCATTTAAAAAAAAAATTACTTCACATTACTTTACTTTGCACTGACTTGAGTGTCAAAACAGTAGCAATAGAAGTCATCCTACATGATTTTCTGGATAAACTGTCCTGTTGTGGCTCAGTGAAGGGATCAGGCCTTCGGTTGGCTCTGCTGTCCACCGTTGGCAGCGGTGAACGATGGAGGCTGTGTTTGTGGAAGTGTGAATGTAGCCAGAGAGCAATGTTTTATGCTAAGGCTAACACAAACCCAAACCATCCTCCTCCCCAGATGGTCACCCGCCAAGAGCTTCAGGCTATGTTATATTTACGGTATTATTCTTTGATAGCTCGGTAACTTTATCCCAGCCAGCTGGCCGGTGTTCTGGTAACAAGTGGGGAGGGGCGGAGCTGTGTGCCTTCATTCTCATGCAGCAGCGAATAATTTTAGTCGTTTCGGCTCTTTCTCTGGACACAACGGACATTATTGTGGCTTTGAAATTAAATTTTTTTGATACAAAATACTGCTACCCAACTAATGTTTGAGTATGAAACTAATAAAAATGTTATTCAGCTCATTTTTTGTTTCCCCCAGGATATGTCAATATATGAATTTTATTTATGTCATATTAATCAACATGAATACATCACGTAAATATGCCAGATTTAGCCAAGGAGAAACTAATTTTCTTTTGTAATCCCTTATCAGATTGATGGAAGGGATTTAAAAAAAATCAGGACAATAAAGCATAAAAAGAAGCAGTAAAAAATATTTACTTATCATTTGAAACAGCAACGCTGCAAGATGCTGCTTATATTGTGTATTGACAATTATTTACAGATTCCTTTTCTACAAGAATTTCAGAACTTTGTTTTATTAAAATATTGTCTATTTGGTGATTCATTGAAGTGATGAAAATGATACAAAATAAATCCTTTCAGTTTTAATTTTAAAAAGGTGTGGCCCTTCAGTGTTCTCAAATTGAATTTTTTTTTTTTCAGAATGGCAAAAAATTTGGACACCACTGACTTAAGTGATTTTTCTGAATATTTTGTAATATTTCTCATGTTTAATGGTGGTGTATTCCAAGAATTTGAAGCCCAAACAGAAAACAACAAACAGTATTTTATGATTTCCCCTGATCGTGTCTTTCCAACTCAAAAAGCCATGCTTATGTAATATTCTACAGTGACGATATGAATTCGCTGAAACTCATCTGACAGATTTGGAAGCGCTCCTTCATCATCCTCTTCTCCGTGTGTTTTGCTTTCTTCAGCTCTCGAGTCCAAGCTGGTCAGTCAGTTCTGTGAGGACGAAAACGGAGCCCTGATATACAACCGGATAACAAACGGCTACAACGGAAACAATGGCTACAACGGCAACAGGATCACTGGGAGCTACGCCACCGGTGGCTATGGTTACAAGCCCATAACTCAGCAGGACCATCTCAGCGGCCAGCAGGCTGGTGTTGGCACCCACAGCCATGGCAGTAAAGGATCAAGCACTGTTCATGTACGGAACTTAGTGTAATAAACAAACATGGATACCATTAAAGCTCTATAAACTCACAGTGATCTCTGATTTTTCTTTCTTTGTCCTCAGGGTGGAGGTGGGCAACGTGTAACCACAGTGATAACCACCTCAGGAAGTGAACGCGGGGACACGTTTAACCGCGGCACCTCTGACTACAAAACTCCGCCTCCTGCCAGAGGGGGCTCATCTTCCTCATCTTCTACAAACATAAGCACATCATCCTCAGGTGTCTCTGTGGCGTACGTTCCCCCGCCAAAGCCAGCTCTGCCCAAAGGTACAAACTCCCTTAATCTCAGAATTTTGAATTTCCTCTCAGAAATCCGACTTCAAACTCAGATTTCTACAGCGGCATATTAAGGAGCACATTTCCACTAACTAATCTCAGAAATTTTCTAGGAAAAAAACTGGACATTTCTGAACTCAGAAAATTTCCTAATGTTCAAAATTTAAAACTTCCATATCTTTTTCCAGAATATTAATCTCAAAAGTTTAGTTAATTCTAGCAAATTTGAGATTTTTTTTCAATCTGAGAAATTTTCTTGGTTTTTTTCTTGAAAATTTCTGAGATTAATCTCAAAATATCTGAGATTGCAGAAATTTCTGTCTACAGAATTCTGATATTTTACTAAGAAAAAGTGATTTTTTTTTTTCAGTGACCCTAATTGTCTTCCGTACAAAAGACACAAGAAAGTTTTACTTTTTTTTTTTTTAAATCCACCAATTTTTCAGTCTGTAGCGGGCAGACCTGAAGTAAAACGGAAAATTCCCTCCAAGCAGCCACAGCTGGGATAATCGCATGCAAAGCGAAGCAGCAACAACTGCTAATAACACAACGCTAAAACCCTCCACCTCTGACAGTTAGTCAGAATCATTACGGGGGGATGCTGGAACCCCTGCGGTGCGGCGACATGATTAGAATCTCCTGTAAAGCAGCGGGCCGTTGTGTTTTAGTGAGCCGGTGGCAGAAAGGGCACAGCTTCGCTTGATGTATCCTTCATGCTGCGCGTGCAGCGAAGCGAGGAACAGCGAGGCCAATTATTTTTGAAGTACTGCAGCTATTATTGTGGAACCAGCTCCTTCCTGAAGAACCAGAGCGGAAATGGTCACTCTGGGGGTGGATTTCTACTGCAGCCGTCTCTTTTCTTTTTTTTTCTTCCAGGGGTGTACGTGTGTGTGTGTTTTACCTCTTATCGCATGACGTTTTCCCGCAGAGACCGTACCCCTGGACCCCCGCTGCGGGCTGGTTCTGGACCAGGGAACATGTCGAGAATATAACATCCGCTGGTACTACGACAAGCAGGCCAACGCTTGCGCCCAGTTCTGGTACGGAGGCTGCGGCGGCAACAGGAACCGCTTCGACACCGAGGAGGAGTGTAAGAGAACATGTGTGGTCTCCAGAGTCGCAGGTGCTCCTCCTTTTATATTCTCATTTTGTTCAAATGTTACCACAGATTTCATGTTTTGAACTGCTAACCTTCCTGCATGTTGTGTTTTCTTCAGGAGGCTGAATGAAGGCATCTTCTGCTTCTTCTTCTTCAATTTTCCACCAGATTGCAGAAAGTCGGGTCAAAATTTCTCAGGCAAAACCCACACACACCAGTTTTTTTTGTTTGTTTTTTTATATTTTGCGACTTATCACAAAAATGATTTTGTAAAAAAAACAAACAAACAAATGTTAGACATTTTCATGGTTTTGTTTTTTTTGTGGTTCATTTCTACTCAGGTATACCGATGAGCTTTCACCTACACTTCATTACGTTTTTTTCCCTCATACTCAGTGAGTGCTGTGAAGATAGTGAAAAAAAAAAAAAAACTGTTTGCACAATGTGGACAATCATAGCTCTGCAACTTAACAAGCAGCATCAGTGAATCAACACGGTGTAAAGCCAAACTATCTTTTAAAAACTAAAACTTGGTGTGCAAAGTTGCTAAAATTTTGGATTCTCTTTCACCCTAACTATGTAAAGTATACATATAAATTCGATCCACATTAATGTTTAAATTATGCCCATTAGCAAGTTACACAGGAGCCATTTGTTTTGTCCACACAAAACTGAAAGCAGAACTTTAAATTAAAACATGTATTAAAGGGGCAGTATTATGTAAAATCAACTTTTGTAGCTTTACACAATATTAGGATGTTATTCTCTTATCAAAAACACACCTGAAGTGATGCTTTGATTATTTCATGCGTGTTTGAGAAAGCCTTTAATCTCCCATGGCAACCGTTCAGCTGTACAAAACGCCCAGTTGGACGTAGCTCCGCCTTCAAGACTCGAATTCTGAGCTTCTGCATTACAGAGTAAAATATTTTACATTCTTCTGGTTCATAACTTTAACTTAAAAAAAAAAAAGAGTCTAAAGCAAAATCTTTTAAAACTCATGGAAAAAGCGCAAACTAAAAGAAGATGAGAGACAGTTGAAGACTTTTTTACACTGATGTGCAAACATTACAAATAACTTTCTCTTTGTGAAATAATTGTGTATAATTGTTTGTTTTTGATTATATAAAATGTGACTTTTTTTCTTCTTTATTCTTTCTTCCACTTGAGGTAAACTGTTAAACATATCGCCCTCTACTGGGCAACATGGGCTCATGCCTCTGAATTTGAAGCTTCAAGTTCAGCAGGAGGCTGTTTGTGTTTATAATACCCAGATTTACCGCAGAAATGCGTACTTTACTGTACTGTGTAATGCTTGGTTAAAAGTGTCGACCATTGAAATAAATCAGATATTAATTAAAATATGTGAAATGCTCATTAATGATTAATATTTCAGGTGGCAGAATAAATTTTGTGATTAAAATTCATATTAATGTAGCATCCACCCTACCTGCAACAATAGCCTTTACATTTAAAGTAATGAGAATTTAGTTTTTCATTTAAATATACAATGAAATAATTTAGATCAAAGCACGTGCATGTGTTACAATGGCCTAGTCAAAGTCCTGATTGAAATTAAGTTAAAAATCGACGTTGGATGAGAACTATTAAATTCCTTCCACGTTACAAATTAAAATGCACAACGTTCTGTCCTACAAAATCCCTGTTAAACATATGGAAAGAGTGTGAACCCTTTTGCAAATCAGTGTAACAGCAATACAGTCTAATTCTTCCTAAATATCACTGTAGCTTTAAGGAAGCAGCAGGGCTCTCTTATGCACATCAGCTCTCCCCTTCTGCTTAAATTACATTTTAGCGACTCCTTGACATGTGGCACAGTCTGATCTATCTTTAGTGCAGTACGCCAGAGAAATGTTGCCCAACTCTGCGGCCTCTTCAAACTTCATCATCAGGCTGCAGAAATAAGACCGAATCAAATAAGCGGCTATCGATCCAGACATTATTTATGCCACTTATTACCATTTCACAGGAAAGACGTGGGTGCAAGCACCCAGACGTCATTTATGTCAGCAATGAAAGGAAACATGTTTCTGATTCTAAAATGAAAATCTCCGACTGCATTGTTTTGAGACATGCATATAGGAAAAAAAACAAAAAAAACCCCAAAACTCATCTTGCTGATTTGTGGAAATTGCCACTTGTTTGTGCAACTCTCACCTGTTTTTGCTCACAACTGCCACACTAGAAACTTTTCAGGTCCAATTATAGCTCAGTGTGTCTCTCCTGTGTCTGCTAATTAACGCTAAGATGGGTAACAAGAAAACAAAGCGTTTGCAACACGCAGATAATGAGGAAGTCACACGTTATGATAAACAAAACCTTTCATGAACAAATATTTTTCCGGATTGTGGATGTGGACGAGGTGTAATGCAACTATAACAGGATTAGCGCTAATTAGATCATGTGAAATGTTAATCACTGTATTACAGTTGAAAAGGTCAACAGTCAAACTATTTACTGTAATTTGAAAAATTGGGAAGCAGTGGATGACTGTAAGAGACAGATTTTATCTAATATAGACTACTGCTGTGATTCCTCTTGAAGTGTAATCTCTTTTCTTGAGGTGTCTAGGGTCACTTTGTAGGTGATTTTAAACTCCATGCGGACTGGAAAATGAATTAACGTCTAAAGAACAGCACATATTTTTGAATATGACAGCCGGTGCTCTGAATATCCTCTCACTCATGTGTAACTTTAGCTATACAGGAGCTATTTAGGGGGCTTTGACAGCATTGTCTTTGCATGACACTCTGGGAGCTGAATCATGGTGGCGTGTCTCCAGCTGAATATCCCAGCAGTTGCTACTTTCAGTCTGCAGCGGCAGGTGCTGGAGTCCAACGCTGGGGCTGTTCTCTGATTTGGCCCATTGAGATTCCACTGAAGCATGCTGGGGCTAGGGGGAGCTATTTTTAGAGGGGTGTGGATCGAATTGCTCGGTCTTCACACCAGGAACCCTTTCTCTGCTCAGCCTTTTCTAGCCAGGACTTACTACCAAAAGGACCTTTGGCGACCGTCTCCTTCCGTTGTCCATAGACACTTTTGTTTTGGTGCCCTTACCCCTCTTTGACCAAGTTATGGACCCCAACGCTATCAAGGAGGAGCTGCGGCTGTTTCAGAGCACTCTGCTCCAAGATGGGCTGAAGGAGCTTCTCAATGAGAACAAGTTTGTGGACTGTACCCTGAAAGTGGGCGACCGTAGTTTCCCATGCCATCGGCTAATCATGGCCGCATGCAGCCCTTACTTCAAGGATATCTTCTTCACTGAGGATGGAAAGGAGGTGGAAAACACCAAAGAGATAGTCCTAGATGACGTCAACCCCTCTGTCCTGGACATGATTATCCAGTACCTCTACTCAGCTGAGATTGACCTCACTGATGACAATGTGCAGGATATCATCGCTGTGGCAAACAGATTCCAAATCCCTTCTGTCTTCACAGTCTGCGTCAATTATCTTCAGAAGAAACTCTCGCTGGGTAACTGCATGGCCATCTTCAGGATGGGCCTGGTCCTCAGCTGTCCCAGACTCGCCGTTGCGGCACGGAATTACATCGCAGATCGCTTTGAGCTTCTTCGCAAGGATGAGGAATTCCTCAAGCTTGCGGCCCATGAACTGTTCGCCGTCATTGGCGGGGACTCGCTGAACGTTGAGAAAGAGGAGCTGGTGTTTGAGGCGGTCATGGCCTGGGCCCACCACGATAAGGAGAAACGTGTTAAGATCCTGAAGGACGCCTTCAACTGCATCCGCTTCCGACTGATGCCGGAGAAGTACTTCAAAGAAAAAGTGGAGAATGACGAGATCATTAAAGCTGACCCGGAACTCCAGAAGATGATCCAGGTCATCAAGGACGCCTTCAAGGGGAAACTTCCTGACAAACCCGTGAAGAAAGAGGGTGAGGAGGGAGCAGGGGAGGAAGGAGAGGACGAAGACAGCCCATTCCCCGGTTTCCTCAATAACGACCGCAGACATGGCATGTTCGCTCGCGACTTCGTCTTGATGATCAATGACACAGCAGCGGTGGCGTACGACGTCAACGAGAACGAATGTTTCCTTGCTGCTATGTCAGAGCAGGTCCCCCGTAACCACGTTAGCTTGGTGACGCAACAGAACCAGCTCTACATCATTGGAGGACTGTTTGTGGATGAGGATAACAAGGATGTGCCTTTGCAATGCTACTTCTACTTGGTGAGCATCTCCTGATACCTAAATAAGTTGTTGGGCCGTTTAGCCTTCAGTTGGGTAAATTCACACAACATCCATCTTGGAAACACTCTTAACAGTGGCTTCCTTGAGAAGATTTTCTTTTAAAGATTATTACCACTCCTATTCTGTTAACTGCTAGACTCATGAAACAGTAAGTCTAGCATAGCTTGAGAAACACTGCAGGCACAGAACCAGAAGATACCTTAGCATGTCTTCAAGAATGACCGTATTCTTGAAGACATGCTCAATGTATTCAATTTTAATACATTGGGTTAAATTTGGGATACGAATCTGAAAATCAGCTCTTAAATTAAGGTTAATTTGGTTTGGCTCGCTGCGATACCATTTATTCTTTTTCCACCTAAGCACTTATCAAAGCTATTTTCTCTGTAGCTACCGATAGCCTCATATTAGATAGACAAAGTAAAGGTTGTTGACTGTTGCAGCAGCTTTCTGATTTTAAGCTCTTATCAAGAGCATTTTATTGCTAACTGTAATAAATATTGGCAGTATTTTTGAAATATGTTTTCTGTAAATGACACATGTACCGTTAGCTTGCATGACAGCCTTCTTAGAAAGTGTTGTTGTTAATCTAACTTGGTCCCTTTTGGCCTCTTAGGGGATTTAAAGAACTCAAAAAAACAAATACATTTTCAGTAAACAGAAGGTTTCCAGTGAAATCCATGCTGCCTATGGAGCCTTTAATGCTTATTTTGTCACAGTAACCAATATATATAAGGGTTCTTGTCTTTTATTGTGTCATTTATTCGCACCTTAGTTTGATCCCCTCACGTCTGAGTGGGTTGCCATGCCACCCATGCCTTCTCCACGATGCCTTTTCAACATCGGTGAGAGCCAGAACCTGCTGTTCGCTGTGGCTGGAAAGGACCTGCAGACCAACGAGTCGCTGGACACTGTGATGTCCTACGATGTTGAGTCAGTGGTATTACTTTTTTTCTATTTTTCTTTTCATGCTATGCCTTCTTCTCACATTTGTGTCTCTCACTTCATGCACACTTTCTCAGGTGATAATTAATTTCAGAAAATTAAACAGCTCTCTTAGTACAAAAAAAAGAGTATATAAATCCATATGTGTACATATGGTTTTTATTTAGTCTCACGTTCTCTAATGAGCTTCGCCGTGATCGGTACATGCAAATTTATGATGTGTAAATGATTGTGTAAAAGAAAAACTCAGGATTCTATGTTATAACTAAAGTGTTGTTTAAACTTGGACAGAAATATACGCGAATATTGCACCATATTTTAACGTTTCCACACATGTGGCATCCTTTAGGAAGATGAAATGGACTGAAACGAAAAAGCTTCCCCTGAAGATTCACGGCCACGCCGTGGTGTCGCACAAAGGACTGATCTACTGCATCGGAGGAAAAACAGATGACAAGTGAGTGTGTGTGGATGTGTCTGTGTATCTGCGCTAACGCTGTGAACAGCTGCTGTTCCTGATCCATCACGCCGCGAGCCGGGAAACCGGCAGGATACACATCTCAGACAATTACAGAACCACAGTCCAGGGTTTTCTAACACACAACAATAGCGGAAAAATCCTAATCTGCGACACTTCTTTACAGGTATCACATAACTACTGTTTATTTCCACAGAACTGGCACACAAATCACTCTGTTTTCCAGGAATGATGACGCTGCGGCTAATAAACTTACTTGAATTAAATGCTGCGACTAATAATAGTCCAGCTGCCAGTAGCCACATGGCGAAGAAGAAAACTGAGCTGTTAGACAAAAGAATCAAACATATAACCAATAAAATACACATTTTAAGTTAATTTAACAAAACAGAATTTTCTGACTAAAAATACAAAATTAATTTTTTTTCCCCCTATCTAAAACCTCTCTACGATACACACTGCATTAATAAATACAGTGTGTTTATTCCTGTAGCATACTGCTGCTTCTACCATGTTTGCCAAATTTGCACACAGTGGATTTAATTTATGGCAGAACATGCTGAATTTTAGTTCCATATATAAAATCAGTTCTTTCCAATTCACTATTAGGTGATATTTTGTCAGTCTGCCACATAAAACCTAAAGATACATCCAAGTTGGTGGGTGTAATGTGACAAAATGTTAACGGTTGACATTGCCTTCCTGTTACGTTCAAATTAATATTTTAAGTCATTTTTTAAGTAATTCACGTCCAAAATGACACTGATTATGTCTTTATCTTATTGTTAGGCTTCCATGTTATAATGTTTCTTTCTTTCAGAGGTTTTCTTTGTTTGTCGGTGCCTTGTTGAAGGGACAAAAAAGGACAAGTTTCTGATCTTTGATGCGAAAAAACATTTCTAGCTGATCTTTGACGCCTTTCGACTATCAATATCACCCACATTCATCGCTGCTTGTGACCCCGCCTGCCCCCCCTGCAGCAAAGCGCTCAACAAAGTGTTTGTGTACAACCACAAGCAGTCTGAGTGGAGGGAGATGGCGGCCATGAAGACACCCAGAGCCATGTTCGGAGCCATCATCCACAAGGGAAAGATCGTGGTGGCTGGCGGAGTAAACGAGGAGGGCCTCACCGCCTCATGTGAGGCCTACGACTTCACAACAAACAAGTACGTTCAACTCATAAAATGTCCATGACTTCTTTGTTTGTTTACATCACTGGTAGCATCATTTTCTACCACCTAATAAAGGTGGTTATGCTTTATCTTTTCACAGAGCTCCATATTTTTGTTGTTTTTTTATTATTATTATTATTATTATTATTATTATTATTATTTGTCCAATAACAAAATAGCACAATTTGGTTGCATACCTGGGCATGAAAAAGAAGATAAAGTTATACGTTTTCTACGCCAAACCACGTCCATTGAACAGTGCAGAAATAGCTGTGTACCAGCAGTGTGACGGTCCCGAGCCTACGCTGGTTTGCCGTGTCTCCGCAGGTGGGAACCCTTCACGGAGTTCCCCCAGGAGAGGAGCTCCATCAACCTGGTGAGCACCGGCGGCCTGCTGTACGCCGTGGGCGGTTTCGCCATGGTTCAGATGGAGAACAAGGAGGTGGCTCCCACAGAGGTCACCGATGTCTGGCAGTAAGTCCTCCCAAAAACTGATTAAACCAACTGTTTCAATAAGAAGAAATGAATCAGGTTTGAGGGTCATTAATCTACCTCCCTACTATACAACACTATTAATAATACTATTACATTAATATGTCTGTCATAGCATGTCTGACACTAAATTAGCGCTTAAAGCTAATTCCACTCACATAGTGGATAGAAGAGATCTTAAAATAGTATGCTTTTTTTTTTTTTAAACAAAACATCACTTATTTGTAAAGTATTTGTATTGTCTTGCCTGACAAACTTTGTGCTCACAAACAACAGGTGTCATCTTTGAGGTCTGTCTGTTGACTTCCTGCTTGTCATTATCACTCAGCTATATGTCGTACTGCTCTGTTTAAAGCCTTTTTTAATATATATATATAATTCTCAGCCAAAAATTAATTTTAAAGGAACGTTTGTTTTGGTGGTGGTGGAGAAATGAGTCCTCTTTAGCTGTGTTTACTTCCATGTTTTGCTATTTGTAGCAAAAGTGACCAACCAATGATTCATTATATATTCCCAATAAAACTGCCTTTTATATCAAGAAAAGGATTACTATAACAAAGTTTTAAAATGCCTTATCTACTTTGAAAACAACAATAAAAAAAAACCAAAACGCTAATTGCATATTAATGTTCCATACTTTACATTCTTGCTTTTAAATATTACATATTCACTTGGTTATGCTAGTATATTTCACATTAGCATCAGCACTGTTGCTAAGCTAGCTAAGGCTGGATACAAACTTAAATTTGTCTCCAACAACAAAAGTTTTCCAAACGCAGGTTCCTAACTTTTACCATTTAGATAAATATACTCTTTAAATTTTGCCTTATTGTTGATGAATAATGATGCAACACTGAACCAAAGAGATGCTAAAATTTAGCTACTATTACCCATTAGCTTTCCAAACTGACTTGCTTCATTTACATTTCAATGATTAGAATTGTGAATAGAAAATACACTCCAAAATCCCTTTTTTTAAAATTTATTTTTTATTTTTTAAAACACTGTACTTGTTTTCAGTTGCGACTCTTCTGTTCCTGTCAGGTATGAGGATGACAAGAAGCAGTGGAGCGGCATGCTGAGGGAGATGCGCTATGCGGCAGGCTCCTCCTGCGTGTCTGTCCGCCTCAACGCCGCCAGGATGCCCAAGTTGTAGACAGAACCATTTTCCATCTCGGGCCCCATCTATTTAACAGCTTCCAAAGACCCTCTCCTCCTCTTCTTCTTCTTCCTCCTCCTCCTGTGAAATGCTTCTAAGGCGCTGAGTTGATCTTTGACATTAATATATATATATTTTTTTCAGATTTTTATCTGTACAATGAAAGCTCCTTTCAGCTGCTGCTTCAAAGACGTCTCATCCCCTCAGCATAAAAAAAAAGGAGTCACAATTTAGTTGGCTCTCCAAATCTCTGTTTACACAATTTTAGCTCGTCTTTTGTAAAAAATAAAAAAAAAAACTTCTCCTTCCTGCCTTTGCTTTTCTTTTTTTTTTTTCTTCTTTTTTGTTGTGCTTTCTGAGGGCAGCGCATTTGTAGAGACCTTCAGGGCAAACAAGGAAGTGAAGACTAAACGGCAACGGTCGCCTTGACGCTAAAAGACCCAGTAATGATCTTCATACACAAGGTCACACACAGCCGAGAAAACACAGAGTTGGGAAAACATTCAGGGATAATGTGCCGAGTTGGAACCAATAGCTGCAAAAAAGGTTTAATTTAAATTATTTTAGAAATGGAAATAAGTATAAATTTTCACCTAATTATTCCATTTGCTTTGTGCTACTACTAGCAATTCCACAGCATGATGCGCCACCACCATGCTTAGGAGTTGCAACTCAGCATCATTAGTTTCATTATTATTTTTTATTTTTTTGAAGTGACGTTTTGTTTTAATCTATTAATTATTTTGTGAAAACAATCCTTTGAAATAAAACGCATAGGAAAGCCAACTTTCAAAATCTGGGCCAATAGAAGCACTTTGCCAACAAGTTAAGCAAAACTTCCCACACTCTCTTGTTATTTTAATGACAAACTTGACAGCGGTGGCCCGTGCCAGGTGCCAAACTCTCCTCAACCCCGTGTGTCTTCTGAAGAGAAAAATGAACAAAGACCTCTATTGAGGCCCTTGTTTCCCGAGCAAACAAAATGAAATCTCTCGCATTCGTTTCCTGTTAATTCGCATGAAACCGGACCTTGATTGTTTCTGAGTGTGACACAGGAATGTTGTGCCGCTGACGGCTAAAGGTGAATCACGCAACGGTGCGTCTGCAAGCTGAAAAAAATGCTGGAGTTTCCCGTCCTGGGTGTGGAAGACTGGAAGTGCAGTGAGTGGGAGGTGCAGAGATGAAGGAATGGCAGTGAAAACAAAGACGACACATTTGAGGACCTGGGCTGCAAGCCGATGAGGACGCAGTAGTTAAAAGTAAGTTTAAAAAATATATATATATGTTTAAATATTAACTGTGATTTTGAAACGTCTTAATGCGAATTACATCTGCAGCAGCGGATGAATGTTCCTACCTTTATGTCTGTGTCAATTTGTGACCTGTAAGCTGCATGTTGCACATCTCAAATCCATAACAGGAGATGTTTCTCAAGCGGAGCTACAGCTGTGAGATCCTGAGAGGCTTTCACAAGCCAAGCTGTTGACAAGGAAACGAGATATTGTTTGCTTCTTTCCCACTGAGGCGGCGTGATTGTTTCCTTTCTTGCCCGCTCTGCTCACCTCTTGCTTTTCAGTCCCGCTTTCTCGTTTCTCCCTCCTCCTGTAATTGCTGATGACCGTGTAACGACAGATATGGGAGCAGAGTTTCAAATCTAGTTTAGTTACAACGGTGTTGACAACCGAACCTTGACCTGCATAGTTGGTGACAATAACCTTGGTCTGGCTATTGGCTTGTGAACATGTCTATATATTATATATATATTATGAACATCACATTTTGGAGTGCAAGCTTTTTTCTTTGTGAACAATAACATAATATTATTTTATAAATTAAGCAATAGCACATTCAAAAAGTTGTGAGAAAAATAATCAACCTTTACTTTCAATTGCCTGCATTTTTCCAACAAACTAATTTAGAATTTAACCAATAATCCAGTAGGAAAGTGACTATAATTTGTTTAGGACAAAACATATGTTGTACCACCTTGTTCTAGTAATGACCAAGTGTTTCTTTTTCTCCAACAGGGTTTTTCCATGGCTGGGCTCAATGACAGCTGCACTGACCTGGAAGTGCTGCTGAAACGTTACTACCTATCTGTTGCTTACGGCATCATCTTTGTTGTGGGCCTCGTGGGGAACATTACATCCATAGGCATTTACCTGGCAAAGCTGCGTCCATGGAAGAGCAGCAGCATCCTCATGGTCAACCTGGCGCTAACTGATCTCTTCTATGTCCTCACCTTGCCCTTTTTGGTCCACTACTACAGCAACGGGGAATCGTGGATGCTCGGCGACTTCATGTGCCGCTTTGTGCGGTTTGCGTTTCATTTCCACCTGTACGGGAGCATCTTGTCCTTGTCCTGTGTCGCGATTTTCCGTTTTTTGGTGGTGATCCAGCCGCTGAGTGTGGTAGAGGTGCAACACAAGGTTTGGGGAATCGTTGCCTGCTTGGTTGTCTGGATTGTCTCTGCCGCTGAAGTCACACCAATGCTTACCATCATATCCCTGACCCACAGGGACAACATGACATTTTGCATTGACTTTGCTAACATAGAGTCAGTCAGTAGCATTCGGGAGTACAACTGGTTGCTCACTGCGTTTGGGTTTGCTCTACCCTCAATGCTGGTGTTCGTCTGTTACATCGGCATTGTGAAACGGCTCACTAGTGGATCCAGCCCCACCAGTTCCTGCAGGATGCGAGCGCGGCGCGTCATCATCCTCATCCTGGTGGTGTTTGCGATGTGCTTCCTGCCGTACCACATCTTACGAGTGTTGTGGGTGGAAATTCGAACAAATTCAGCAACAAAGTGCACAAAATATATCGTGAATGCAGCTTATATTATCTCAAGGCCTCTGGCGGGACTCAACACATTCTTTAACCTGGTTTTGTACACTCTCTCAGGAGACAACTTTAGAAAGGCCTTTGTGGACATTTTTTGCCGGGAACAATGGCTCGCCAAGGCAACATCCCTGCTCCACCTGAACATCGTCCACCGGGCTGAGATTGGCACGGCCGCTGCATGACAAACAACTAATGACTTTTATTTTTTCTGTAACGAAATTACTGAACGGACACTAGAGAGCATAATTTGTTACATCACAATTGGACAGTTAGTGTTATCTGGCCATTTCAGACAGTATGTGAATGTTACCAGAGTTTGCATCAATGAGACAATAGATTAGCAAATTACCTGGGATATTTTAAGCTTTCTAATTGTTGCTCTGACTACATTTGGAGAAGTGTAGGTGTATGCTTAATATGTAGTCGTTTTATCTTAATTGGGTGGTATGTTTCCACTTTTGAGCTTTAGCCAATTTCTGTCACATTTTGCTGTACCTTGCCAAATTATTAATAAACTTTTTGCCTGTTATAGATCTTGTCACTTTAAAAAACTGTAAACATCAATACATTTTTCTAAGATCTAATGTCACAAACCAGCACACATTGTGAAATGTAAAGAAAGGTACACGCTGTTTTCAAATGTAACAAATAAAAGTCTGAAAAATGTGGAGAACAGTTGTACTGAGCACCTTTTACACTAAATATGTAAAATGTTTCTTTCAGGTATAGTTGAATCATACTGCTAAGTGACTTGAGGAAAACATATTTCAGTCTTACATTTGTTTTGATGATTGTTATGGTGAAGAACCCAGGTAAAACTCACCTGATGAACATCCAGGCGTAAACATTAATCTGGTTCCTATTTTTAATAAATTTCAAAGAGAAATTTATTAGATATAGGTTTGAGTGAAACCAATATGGTTTAACTTTCCCCCTCATTCTGAAGCACAGCTGTGCTAAGTTTTTGCATTTCCTCAACGCAGCAAGGTTATGATTCGGCCATGACTTAGGTTAATGTTTTTATTATGTTCCTCGTTCTCTCATTATTATAAATTATAAAAGACATATTATGTCTCTTTGTACCACAAGTTGATATTATTTCCCTCCAAGGCTTTGGCATTTTAAATCAGTCTAGTTTATGAGCTCTTATATCTCCAACTCCATTTTTAAAGGGCTCTCAGAATGTTTGGGAAAAGATACTATGACTAAAATGACTTTTGGCAGATTTCAAGTGTCTTGGCGTTAACATAACGCTAAGAGAAGCAGATATCAGCAAAGACCTTGGAGCAGGTATAACCAGGATTTCTAACCCAAACAACACGAAATAGTAAAATAGAAAAAACAAAACCAAAAAAAACGTCAAAGTTTAAGTATGTTAAATATTAAATTAAAACTGAAAGCAATGTGGTAAAGAAGAGTTGCTCACTACTCCTCCACAGCTTTCTGACCACTAAATGCATCTCATGTTCTCTAATTCTCTGTGGGATGTGAACATTTTTGAAATAATCATCTTTTGGCGACATTACTTTCAACACTATCCCCGTGCATCACCTTATTTTAGTGGTTAAGTTTATTACAGCGCACCTAAAATAACCCCCCCCCCCCCAAAAAAAAAAAAAAAAAAAAAAAAAAAACGGTAATGATCAGACCAAACCAGATGGTGGCAGTAATGCACATAACCTGAACGTTAAAACGACAACAGAAGAAGTTGTTGCGGCTCGCGCCAGTAGTCAAGAGGACGAGATTTACCAGCTACAGACAAGAGGACCGGCGGATGTAAATTAACCAGAAAAATTTGTTTTATTAACAACGTCAGAGCTGTTTTCATGTCTTAGTGTTTGTATTTAATAGCTGACACTTTAAAGCCAAAGTATTTGTTGCAAAGCTTTAACATTTTGGCTGGTAAAGTGAACGCTCTGGTTAGTCACCGATAAATACGTTTATTTTTGTTCTATCTGGTTCCAGAACTTCCTGGAACTACTATGAAACAAAATAGATACGTTTTATATCTATTAGCAAATCGCTAAGTGATAGAGTCACGTGATGCAAACATTTCAGAATGATAAAAAATTAAAAATAAATAGAGCATTTTCGTACATATTGAGAAAATGTGTTAATCGGTGTTTGGAAAGAACGTTTAACCAAAACGACACAGTTTTTGTTTTGCATTTTTGCAATTTGTTGAGGATAATTTTTATATATTACATGTAGGATGTTGATAATCCTCCCTTTCCTGTTAGAGGCAGCTTGATTTGCTCATTCCGGAAGTGACGGTGAGGTCGGACTAACCATCCAAGGTGTTCTTCAATGTGGATCTTAAGGTGGGTTCGGGTCTCACTATCCACTTCAAATGTCAAAAACATAGTTTAGATTTCGTATCAAGACATTTTAGAGTTATCATTCCAAATCCTTCATCTCATCTATCAACAAATAAAAATGTCCATACTGATGAACTGAATTCAGTTGGGCTTCTGAAGGTATGCCCACAATGCACAATATTTACATCGATTGCACAGTTGCTCAAAGAAAAGTTAGACTGCATATTATGAGTAGAGACTCTGGTTTGGCTTTTCATTTAGATGAGAGTTAAACCTAGAAAACTGGGAAAAACCACATTAAATATAACAATAAGGTCTGTCTTATTGGAAATAAATTAACAGATTTTATAATCTTTCACATGACGTCTATTTTGCTTGTACTGTTTCAGCCTCTCAAAATGATCAACACAAGGAGAAATTGCTGCCATAAGATTGAAACTGCATCTAGTTGAATAAACAGATCGGCTCCTCAGTAGAAGTAAGGTAAGTTAGAGCTTTTTAAAATTACTTAATGCTATAAAAACACAGTTAAATATAATCTCATGGTAACAAATGCTCACAAGTTTGTTCTGAAAAATGCTTAGCAAGCATGTTGGAAAAAGCATTTTGCTCATTAAATCCTTAAATATTTGTCTTTTTATTGTTATAATTCAAACCTTTGGATTAAAAGATAAGACTCTTCTTCAGTAAACGTGACCCCCAAAGTGACACCAATAAGTCGATGTGAAATTCTACAACTTCTGTTCACATTTACGTTTTGGACAATTTATTTAAGAACTATAAAAGTGTTGTGAATTAAACCAAAAAGCAATGGATAAGAAAAGAAAATTCACAGTCCAACGTATTGTTCTGGAGATTGTAATCTTTACAATTCACCTTCTAAAATGATTACACGTAAACGTCTCTACATGTCAAATAAGTGCATGTTTAATATCGCTGGGAGTTT
This sequence comes from Brachyrhaphis roseni, assembly GCA_903066815.1. Classification (NCBI taxonomy): domain Eukaryota; kingdom Metazoa; phylum Chordata; class Actinopteri; order Cyprinodontiformes; family Poeciliidae; genus Brachyrhaphis; species Brachyrhaphis roseni. Next base: position 27,675 of record CAEFZY010020797.1, on the reverse strand, counting down.
GGGTAAGTTTGACTGTAATCACATTTGTCTTAGTATTTCAGATAAATTTATTTTGTCCAGAAACAGTAAGTTATGTTTCCAGCGTAGTTGAACATGTTTTAATTTGTTGCAATATTTTTTTAATGTGTTAAATTGGTTTATATCTTCTCTAAAACCAAGCTGGTTTTCCAGCCAATAATTCATCTGGATGGGATTTCCTTTGTATGAATTTGGGTTTTTAAGATTCCCATCTTCAGCGAGCAGGTGCGCGCAGTAGAAACGAGGCTTGTTATTGTGGATTTGTAAAATGTTTCTCTCCTAAACGCTGTGCAGGTAGAGTCGACAGCCGGGAATGGAAAAGCTATTTTAGTCTATGGATACTCTGTTTTTGCCTCCAAATTGATCTCGACGTTACACTTTTTTCCTCCTCTGGAGCGTATCACGGAGCCGTCAGGAAGTGCGTATCACAGACGCCGGCGCCAGGATATTAATTTTAGGCAATCGCCCCAGCACCTAACTTTTAAAGGTTTGCTGTCTGTGGAAATTTGCAAAACCTGATTGTTTTTCTACTGGAGCGAAAATGGAGCGTCCGTCGAGCTGCACGGTTCTCAGATTGCAGTGGGTGGGCGGGGGTGGGGGGAGAAAAAAAAAAAAGCCTTCAGCTTCTTCTATTTTCTGCTGCAGCAGAGTCACGGCCAATTGAAGTTTAAATGATCAATTTGGAAGCAAAGAGCCCAGTGATCAATGGCCTAATGGTACAAATACCAATGTTCTGTCAGTGTGATGTAAGAGTGCTCGAAGTGGCTCTGACAGCTTGTCTTTCAGGCCCACTGCTCTCCTCTTCATGGGTAAAGAAAAAAGGGAAAAAAACTCATCATCTGAGCGTGAATGGGGAAGAAGTGTGAAGATTTTGATAGTGTGGAAGAAACACGTGTGCTGGAGAGTCCATCAGGTACAAATTACCATCGCAGGATGCTGCGTGTTTTTATTGAACCAGTTTCCAGTGGGAAATTACCTTCACACTTACACACACACAAAAAAAAATAAATTTTTGAGCATATTAAATGTTATTCATGAAATTTAATGAACTGTAAATGTAGTTTTCTCTTATGATGAATTAAATCCTGCCAACAATATCAATGTTTCCATCCTCTGATCTAAACATGTTGGTTCAGTTGACCATTAGCTCTCATTGGTCATAGGAAGTATCACGCAGAGCATAATATGGTTGCTATGGGTTGTATTGTGATTTAACGTACCAATTTGGTAGAAGTTTACCAAAAATGTATGTGTGGACCAAGAATTTGAGTCTGTATCCAGCTTCAGCTTGTTTAGCAACAGTGCTAATGCTAACAGGGCTGAGCTTCCTAATCCTCAGGCAGTCGGCAAAATTAAATGCCTCATAACAAACAAATTCTTCTTTTGTTTATTCTAACAATGAAAGACCAAGAAAGTTCAGATGCAACTTTTAGACAAAGAAGAAAGGGAATAAAGCCTGGGATTATAAGTACTTCCTCATACTCTTTATTTTCTACTTCTTTAGATTTTTTCCAACTGTGTAGAGAAACGTGCGTGATAGCTGTTAAATTTGTGTCACTTCTTCTCAGAAAAATTCATAAGAATCTAGTCAAATAAAATGTAATTAACTTGTTACACCAATTTTATTGGTTCATTTGTAACAGTTTGTTTCATCAGTGCAGTCAGAAAGAAGAAAACACACTGCCGTTTGCCAAGTTTGTGCTTTGATACTCTTATAAAGCCAAACACCACAGAGTCACAAGATTTCAACATAGAGCTAAATAACAAACAGGACGTCAAGGACCCAGTCATCATTTAGGAAATGTAATAAATAGGCCTCTCTTATATTATACATATTTTTATATCCTTGTATTTTTCTTTTATTGCGCAACTTGAGGAATATTTTCACCATCTTGAGAACATCCAAAGCACTTGCAAATGAATAAATAAACACATTTTCCACAATTGCAGTGCCAAAATATAGCCATAAGAAAAAAAAAAAAAAAATACAAAATGTTCATGTTGCTATAGCAAATACATCCATCGTAAATATTAAGACACCTTTCGGCAGTCTGACATAGCGCAATAAGCCTGTGAAGGGTGAGCGGTCCCGGCTGAGTCACAGGAAACGATGAAATTCATCCGCAGTCAGTCAGTGCTGTGATGTTCTGGCTCCTCACCATCGCACCACCTGGCTACTGTAATCCTCGGTGGTGACTACCTCTTCTAGCACTTTCACCTCCTCCTCTTCTTCCTCTTCCTCCGCTCCTCCACCTCCCAGTCTTAGCAGCTCAACCAGATAGTTCCTGTGCAGCCGCTGCCTCTGTTGCCTCTCCTGCCGCCGCCTGAGCCGCTCCTCCTGGTGCTGCCTCTGCCGGTTATCCTGGTAACGCCGCAGGAACAGCTCCTTGGCGTACTCGTACAGCTCCACGTCCAAGGCGTTGAGCCCCTCGATGCGCCACCGCACCTTTTCACTTATCCCCACACTTGCAGCGCGCGTGCTGTTGATCTGGGTGAAGGCCCGGATGAAGCGCAGCCCGAAAGTCCTCTCGAACAGGTACTGCGTCTTACGCTGGAACTCCGTCAAGCCGAAGAAGGCCATGTTGCGCAGGTTCGCCTTAGCGCTGGCGAGCAGCACGCGGCCTCGCTCCAGCTCACTCATGGAGGACATGTTGTAGCACCCCACCAAACTTAGGTCAGCCAGCATGCGCACTTGACGGTTATTGGCCAAATTCGAGGGACAGTTCATGAAGTCTGTGAGCGGCACACCGGTCCAGTCTTCCCCGCTGTAGCAAGCGGGAAGCTCATCCTGAGTGGGAGGGCGGCCATCACACATGTGGAGGGCTGTTTTCCAAGTAGCCCCACGCTGTACGTGCTTCCACTCACTGAGGTAGCGTGACACAGGATCACGTAGCATAGTGATGTAGTAGAAATTCCTGTAAAGACAGAGATGCACAAGATAAGTACACATGGATTAATTCAGTACAAGCTGAGGAATGCCTTTGGTTTGTCACTCGGTTACCTGTAAAGTTTGGACATACTGGAGACTCAAGTCATGACTTTCATCACATTAATAGACAGTTGGTATGATTTGTTGGGCATGAAGTGTTTCTGCTAAACTTTGCCACTAACTAAACGACATTGATCCAAAAGTCTTGTACAGTTGCGGCAACATTTGTTGGTACTTGCGTTAACTTAGCCTTTTGAAGAGAAAGAGGCCAGCAGCATTTCTGAGTGTCCATCCTTCCTTTCATCCCAAATCCATCGGGATTATTTGTTGCTCAAACTTTTACATCCCTTCATCCTATTGTGATTCTCCTTTTCATTTTAATGGTGTAGAATGAGCTGATCACCTTTGTCACTGCAGCACGAACAATTCAGTCAATTCCCAGAACACATAAGGCATTAGACACCAATACGTTCCCTAAAGAAGAACGCATCTGCAAAGAGTTGGTAAAAAAACTTCTCTTTTTTAACTAATTAGCTGACTTCTGAAGGCTGTTCATTACATTGGATTTTGCTTATATTTATTAACCTTTGCAAGACTGCGTTCCTCATTTCCATCAAACTTCAAATCACATCAGCACACAGCATTTAAAGGAGACAATTTCTGTGTGCAGTGCAATCCTAAGGTTGGTGAAAAAACGTCTGGGAAAAAAACAAACACTGCCAGACACCAGTGTTGTATAGTAACAAAGTAAAAACACTTCACTACTTTACTTAAGTATATTTTGGAGTACTTCATACTTTCCTCGAGTATGAAAATTTTTAATAACTTTCACTTTTACTTCACTATATTTCCGAACTTAATTGTATACTTTTACTCCGATACATTTTCAATGTGTGGTTTAGTTACTCGTTACAAAAAAGCGAGAGAGAGAAACACAAGTGTTTTGATCCCACCTACTGATTGACTGCAACAAAGTCGGTAGCCTACTTGCCTGGGCTTGTTCATCACCACCAATAGAATACACCTGTTTCGCTTCTCCCATTAAACACAAAGCAAGTCTCGCAATCAGCAGCAGCCACATGGAGAAGGAGACGGAGACCACAACGACTGCAACTACGTCGGACACGGCTCCAGGGGAACCACCAGCTAGTGATGAGAGCCCATGGCCTTATTTAAACACAATATACTCTTTTGTTGGTGTTAAAGATTCGTCGTACCGCATGAAGTGTACAACTTACAACTTGTAAAGCAGGTTAAGTTAACCTTGTGGTATTGGTAAAGCACCTAATTTTCTTAACTAAATGATGCCTGCAGGTATATCTATTAGCAGGTTTAATTTTGCCTGCACTTGGTTGTGTACATTATTTTAAGTGTATTTGACAAGTTTACCAAAATATAAAAAATGTCATTCAAACTGCATTTGCCTTGTTTTACTTTTTACTTATACTTTTCATTACATTACTTGAGTACATCCATTTTTACAGCAATTTCCATACTTAAGTACAAGACGTTTCAGATACTTTAAGACTTTAACTCAAGTAACATTTCAGTCAATGACTTGGACTTTTACTAAAGTCATATTTTGTAGAGGTACCTATACTTTTACTTGACTCTGAGATTTCAGTACTTTATACAACACTACCAGACACTTTTCAGCAGAGCGAAGGAGGATGAAACTATACATTAAATTTCTCATATCCTGCTGCAGTTTGAAAAAGAAACATGAGTGGGAAGAAATACCTCAGAGGTGAGAGCGCAAGGAGTGCACAGAAATTCTGATTAGGGTTTAAATGAAAAAACATTTCAGAGTGCGTCTGAGGATGTTAGAGAATAATGACACAGAAACAAACGCAAGCCAAGCGTGCATACAATTTAATATCCTACAAATGTGGAATTATTCTTGTTTTTGTCACATCAATTTGCCCCTTCCTACCACCAGTAATGAGTTTTCTTTTCCTTTCCTGTTTTCGAATCACTCCGATCTGCCACAAACAGCACTTTAAAAATTGCTGTAACCTAGCTGCAAGGGAACCTTTCAGCTGACAAACACTGCTTTTATTTTTTATTTTTTCCCTTTTATCTATTGATTTGCTGATAACTACCATGAAAGTGAGGTGGCTGAATAAGCAAGGTGGGGGTGGGCTGGAGAAAATTCAATAATTTAACTTCTTCATTTTTTCTTCTTTGCTGAAGGGAAGCTACATAGATAAAAGCTAAATTGAATATGGTCATCCAGTGCGCGCAGTTCACTGTGACCCGATGTCACGTTGGAAAAAATATATATATAAAAGCTGAAAGCAAAAGCCGGACATGTTTTATTTTTTTATTTTTACTCCGCAGTTTAATACCTTCAAACCTTCAGTTAACCGCAGCACAAAGAGCTCATCTGAAAAATCTATCTGCAAAAAAATCCTCAATTTAACAAGTTGAATTTCATTACATATATAACGCCTTACAAGAATCACCAGCTAAACTTTATTTTTTCACATTTAGCTACATCATATATTACCTCTGCTGGATTAATGCATAATTAAAAGACGTTGCTATTTAAGAAACATAAGTAGAAGGTTTGCCATGAAGATATTCTGCTCAGATGAGAACTGAAGTCTTTGGAAACATAGACTAGCAGTGAAAGATAGCGACCTGTGCCTCGTTCTGCTATTCTTCAGTGGGAAGCTGATCAGAGTTGATAGGAAGATGGATGGAGATAAATACCAAACCCTCCACCCAGGGCAGCACTCAAGCAATAATCAGTTGTGCCCCAAACGACTTTTTTTATTGTTGTTTGGCTATTTTCAAAGCTTTTACAGCAAATCTGTCCATTTACTAGAAAATTCAGACAGATCTTTGTTTTGTTTTATTAGTTTTTTTTATGCTGTCATTAGCTACACAATAAAAAAGTGTGCTGCCTTTTGCAGAACGGGGTTTGTGGAGGGAATACATCTTAGGAGGCATTTCGTTGCTTGTTGGAAAAACCCAGTGGACTGTTTTGGGCACAGCATTTACCTCGTTTGTGAGCCCGTGTGTGTTCCTGATTAGTCAAGGCCGAGTTTGGACTGCTGTTGTTGAGCTAAGGGTGGGCCAAGACAAACACTGGCACATTTCACCTTGGGAAGTGTTTGAGTTACAGTTTTTGTCAGCAAAGCTGGAAAAAATACCCCACAGTAGGACTCAAACCTCTGTTTGTCATGAGTGTCCTGAAGCTGTGCATTCGATTGAACTTTATTTTTTAGTACACATTTTAAATCAGAAAAACAGTTCAGGTAATTACACCATTTTACCTCAGACCACAACATGGTTCACTGCACTTGTTGAATTACCTTACCATTGAGTTAAAACAAATTCAGACAGTTTTACACTGAATTATGCGCCAGAATCTTTCTGCCGAATCTGTCTTGAGCTGATTTTGTTTTCTTTTTAAGGCCACTATCTTGCGATTCGGTAAAAACTGTATTCAGTTTACTACTTTCCTATTTAGCCTTCCTGTTATCTGCATAAAATGTTGTTCTCGTTTGCTCCCTCCCAACTGAAATAAGCTGGAGTCTTGTTGTAGACAACAGTTTCCTAACATTGTGATATAAAAAATCACATACAAATTACTTTTGTAAAAACAGTTGGCACGTTCTTGTCATGCTTTGTTTCCACCACTAGATGGCTCTACTGCACTGAATTTAAAGCTATTATTTTAAAACCAGAAAGAAAGAATGGAAAAGGTAAACAGAACTAAAACCATTTCCAAACTAAACAAGGTTCTATGAGCCGTTCTGTCACAGTGACACATTTTGCTGGACGATAAATTGTCCCGGAAATTATTGCGATAAATGATATTGTCATTTTGAGATCATTTTCAAGTAATTTAATGGCAATGACATAATAATGCAAGCACACTCCCTTAAAGGGAAATAAACTTAGTTCCAAACAAACTTAATAGTGGAACTGGAAGATATTTTAAATATCCAAAATAAATAAGCAAAATAATAAATAAAATGGATACTGAAGTCTCTGTAAGCAAAACCGGCCTTCAAAAAAAGTACCAGTTGAGACCAGTATACCAGACCGGAGCTTTTCTCATCCAGTCTTTGGTAGAAAGAGAGTAAGACAAAATAAACAATCATGCACATGGAAATGATTGAACTTGTTTTAATTGATTCTGATATTTATGGTTTTGTTGCTTATTGTGACAGACTTATCTGCCACTATTGGTTATAGAACATCATTGATCATAAGAATTCACTTCCTTACAATGTCTCCAATGCCTTTCCTTATTTAGGATGTCTCTTTTTCTTGCACAGCAGAAGTCCCAAATGCGTTGCCACCTTCCCACATCACCTGATTTCCACTCCCATCAGAACATCTGCTCCAGATTCCCTATCATCCCTCTTGTGTATATCTTGTTCATTCTTTCTTGGTTAGTAACTCCTTGCCTCTCTTTATGTCTGCCAGTTTGTCTGTAAGGTGCAGGTTTCTCTGATTCCCCGTCTGTATTAATAGGTTTTTATGTACACAAAGCAGAAAGGAATACAATGTAAATTTTCTTACTTTTTAAAAAATCTAACTGAGAAAAGTGTGGCATAGATTTCTTACTCTGATACCACTAAACAAAATGAAGGTGCTGTGGGGGGGGGAACTATTTCTTTGGGGTAATGCACTCAGACTTACAGTTAAGAAAGGCTTGTAATTTTAGACCCTACAGTGATGCACTGCATTAATATGCAATGAGTATCATCAGTTTAAGCCTTCATTATAAATCTGCTGTGTATTAGATGTAAAGAGATCATTAGTCGTGGACATCTAATGATTCCACTTCACGGCTTAGCAGAAATGTGATCGAGAAAGCAGCAAAGATACCGAGTCAAGAGCACAGAGCCAAGCAGCTTCAAAGGTCGACAATTTAGCAATTAGAGCCAGACAGAAGATATCAATCAGCGGTGATATATACTTAAGTGAGTGATGTGGTGATAGCATGGTACAACACGCACCCTCTGACAGAAACACCACCCATAGATAATAGCAGCCCACAGTGGGAACTAAGTGAATTACTATGCCATCTTAGTGGAGTAGATGGGAAAGCGATGGATAGACGGACCAACATGAGCTCCTCACCGGAGAGGCGTTTGTTGTGCTTCCATGAGAACAGCTCACTTTTTTCCCTCCCCCTCTGCCTATCAGCTATCTGTAACAGCTAAACCACAAGACAGGTCGATCAATAAGTGTCCATGCAAACCTGCCTTTTTGCTTCTTCGCTTTCATCGTGACCTATTGACAAAGAGCAGCAAATGTCAAAGCTCTCTAGTTACTCTTGTCAGGGACAGAGGCGAGGTCATATTAGGAAGGTCAAGAGTAATTCCTGTTGGATGCAAGGCTGGGGTTACCCAAGATGCCCCCTTTGATCGAGCATTTTATCTCATGTATCATAGAAAATTGGGGGCTTTCCTCAGGCTTCCTCTTACAGATTGGGACAAACAGCCAACCATGCTGGATTAAGATTGTCATTGGATTATACAGTCTACACATCCTGCAGACTGTACTGTCTTGCTTTAGAGGTTTTTTCAGTCAGTTAAGGGCTTTTGAGCATCTCAAAGATCAAGGCTGGAGACCAATCCTAATTCAAAATGTGAGCTTTTACAAATTGTTATATTGATGGTTCCAGTTTTGAGATAATCATTAACTAGGCATTTAGAGAGCTTGGTGTTAAATTTGAAAAAATGCTTGTTATATTAGTTTAAATATTCAAAGTCCTTGTGTTCACTGCAAACACCTGAACAATCTAGAATAATGCCAGAACTTTATTTCGATGGAGGTTGAATGCAATTAGGTGCCAACATTGGAGAAAAGAACTAAATCAAGAACATGTTGGCAGTCAATCATAAAGCAGACAGAGTGCATAGTCTGTCAAAACATCACTGTGTCAGTGAGATCATGCCCAAGCGTTCCCAAATGCAAGGTTAAATCAACTGGTCGCATTTTGCTAGCGATCCATCGAACGCCTCGTCAGTAGCCCGTCACCTTTCTCCACACAGCAAAGCTGCAAACACCATCGATCGCTTTCTCTCCGACTCTCGCTGATTGTCTCTCCCTCGCTCTCTAAATCACCAAAGGAAAAAAAAAAAAAAAAAGCTACAGAGGAAACTCACAGCAGCAGATCAATATCTGCCTTGTTAATTCACTCACTGCCATCAAGGACACCATCAGGCTCACGATAAAAGCCTTGATGGAAACTATTTATACTGCCGAAGACGCAGTCCGCACAAAAACTATGTGGATCGACAACAATCTGATTTATTTTGGCCTTTGAAATGCATCAAAATACGTCATGTTTCCTCTCGGTCGGGGGGCGGAGGGGTTCTGAAAAATAATTTAATTGCAATGACTCAACCTCATCCTTATTCAGTGAGTTCTGTGCATCAAGTATCCACTTTCCAAGCTCTTTCAATCAGTAATCTGCCATGTTTGCACATCTCAAGACCCAGACTGAGATAGCCAGAGCTTTAAACAATGAAAAGCTTAGGTAATGTTTGCCTTGTGATCATTTCCTTTACATATAAGATGCTTTCAGTCAGTCTGCTGACTGAAAGAGCAGGGTAAATTAAATGAACTAGGTCCATTAAAAACTGAAATATCTCTGTGGTGGGACAAACTAAGCCCACATGAGCAGATGGTCGTAGCTCCCAATGCCGACACAGAGCTGTGAAACAAGCATGTTGATTTCATTTTGAAATATATTGACTGATTTTAGTTAGATTGTATTACCTCACAGCTGAGAAATGAAGACTTTATTGCTCCGATTCGTCAATTTGCTGCACTTCTGCATATTTCTCTCATTCATTCTGTACTATAAAGTATGATGACTTATTATTGAGGCGATTGCAGATGGTAAATTTAACGCCAGAAAACATTTTAGAATAATTTCAGAAATCTTCTAGAAAAACTTGTACATTTCTGAGCTCCAAAAGTCGAAAATGTTTTACTTGTTCTACTCAAGGAATTTCCAAAAGTCAAAGATTTTCAACTTTATGAGCTCAGAAAATTTCTGAGATTAATCTCAAAATTTTTGTATTTTCCTTACAAATGTTCCACTTTCCAAGCTCTGAAATTTTCAAAAAAAAAAATTTTTCAAAAAAGTCTGAATTCTCACTTTTCTCAGAATTTTGACTTCTTTTTTTTTTTTTCTTTTCAAGAATTTACTTTACTCTCCGAATTCTGATGTCAATTTGAGAAAACAAATCCTCTCCCATAGTAAAGACCTGGTTTCAAGGGTATACATGAAACTTGGATGCAATATCCAGCATTTTATGTAAGAACATACTACATGAAAATGCCTGACCGATGCTTCTGAACTGCACAGAGACAGATGAGGACTTCTGGCATCAGTCTTCAGACCAACAGGTCAAGCGAGATCCATTTTCACTCCTCTAATTTCCCTAATGGAGTAATTTAATTTTCCTGTGACAAGTACAGACAGAACGATCCCCGTCCCCATCTGTGCACAGCAGGCTTACTGACAAACTAACACACACACATATGAAACAACAGCAGAGCAGCCACTCTTTTATCCTTAATCAATAGCACACTTTATTTTTCTAAAACATAACCCAGCTGTATGAAATGTCAGCAGGAAGCACTGCGTGGTAACTTGTAGAAAGATCCAGATTTATTGGGAGAGCGCTGATGAGAAAGGGGACTGAAGCCGCTCGGCGATCCTTGCCGGTTCCATAAACGAGATGCTATTTCAAGCCATAAAAGCAAACGTCCCGGGGATGCTGGCGTAAAAAAGCGAAGGAGCCCAAGTAAGGAACACCTCCAGAAAGACACGACGTCTGGGCAACCTAAATCTCCACGATGCTGTTTTTGTTTCTTTCTTTTTAAGCTGAAAACCAGGCGACTGAAAATCTTCACAGTGAATGATCTTCATTTATAAAACCGAGAATCTTTCTGGCGCCTTTCTTTCGTTTGGTCGTCGAAAAGCACGCCCACGGTATGCGTAGCACCGAAGACACGTGAAGCTCTACTCGCCTCGGCGACTTAGCTTTAACCTTTGCTTGATATCTTAATCTTTTACGGTTTGGTGAGGTGTCAGCTGATGCTCGAGGTTCATGTAGATATAGGAAGAAAAAACGGGAGACTGTACACTGCAAAGGTCACATCTACCCACACAAACTGCAGAAAGGCAGGCCGCTTATTTGAAGTGTGTGAACGCTGCTTCTGTCACTGATTATTCACCTTTAACATCTTCTATATGTGTGTTTCCCACTTTCCCTCGTCATATTTTTATATTCCTAAGTGTTTTACCTCAGTAAATGAAAACCAGTGCCTCAAAAATATTTTTATGTCCCTTAAGCATCTTCTCATTTTGTAACATTGCATCAACAAACTTCTTAAGAGGATTAGGGCCACTGGAATTTTTTCTTTTTCAGAATTCTGACATTCTCAAAATTCAGACTTTTCTGATAAAAAGTATGTTTCAGAAAACTGTAGCAAACCTTCATGTCTTGCTTTGGGAATTTTTGTGGCAGACCAACACAAGGTAGTGAAGTTTAAATAAAAGGAAAATAATAAATGGCTTTAAGCATTTTTAATGAAAAAATAAAAAATCTAATTGTGGTTGCCCTCAAGCAAATGAAGCTGATGCAAATGAACATTTTGTCATTTTTTTATTTCTTTTTTTTTTTTTTTTAGATTTGCTTTTTAATGACGAATTCACATATTCTTGAGTGGAAAAGGTTGGATACTGCACAGTATTTATTTATTTTTTTAGTTAGTGATGTTTAATTTCTTCCCCTTTTAAGGTCACTGTCATGAAACAAAAGCTGTCAAGGAAAGTTCTTGTTTTTGTTGTTGGAAATAGCTTAAAATGTTTTTGGAACCAGCATAATAGAAAAAAATTACTTTTCTTCAATCAAATCTTTGACCCTACAGTAATTAGTTGCATGCTTTACAACAAAGTGTAAAAAAACACAAGAATAGAGAAAATAATGGCCTTCGATTACTTTAAGCTTGTGCTCTACAGTATAAAAAGTCTGAAAATATTTGGTTTTGATCAGTGCATTTTAATGACGTCCAGCTCTAAATCCAGTTTTCAAATCTCCAACACTAATGAATAATTAACAGATGCTCTCTATCCAATCTGAGTGGACTATAGAGTCCACAAAACCCTTGCAGTTGTAATGTGACGCAACATAAAAACTAACTATACTGTATACTTTAAGGGTAATTGCTTAATTTTCTTTATAGAACGTCTTTATAGATTTGGTCGCCTGCGATGTTTGATCCGCAAAACGTTCTTCAGTCCCGGTCCGCGAGTTGAAAAGCAAATCCGGACGCCTGGATTAGCACTCTTCGTTCCTCCTCCCCCTTTCCCTCGAAGCATTAAAACCTTTCTTAGACTGCCCCTAATCCAGGCAAGAAGTGTGGAGATTAGTAAGAGCCTCTGAATGTCTCTGACATCGCTGTATGCTGCAAGGAGTTTCTCTTGGGGTCCATTTGATAAGTGTCTTTAGTTTTGTCCCATATTTCATCATAGGATTACGTCTCTCAATAAGATTTTATAAATTCAGTTTACACAAGAAGGCTTTTTTCTACTGACAATCTGCAGCTTTTTTATTCTTGTTTCTGTCGTTATTATAAGATACTCTCATTCCTTACTCTGAAGAGAGAGCTTAACGTCTCTTAATTGTACATTATCCAATCCAATAAAATAAACAAGAAAAAAGGTCAGTAAAGTTAAAATGATCACTTGCTAAAAAGTAATATTATACCCATGTTAAAAGTCATTCTGCTATAGCATTTTCATATAAAAAGGAGTTTCCATCCACTTGTATTATTACGTTTTCTTTTATTCGAAGGCATATTGGATTTTTTTCTACTTCCTTTGTGTTTGTTTGTTCCTTTTTTCTCAAGTGTCTAAAATTAGATTTGGCAAAGGGGGACTTTAGTATTTGATGTTTTTGTGAAATCTATTTTTGGTCACAAATAGTGATTACTCTTACACACTAATATCTGTTAAATGTCACAACATTACCTCTAGCCGGTGAGTTAGCTATGAGATTTCGTTTCCATTTGACCATTCAAGATTTTTTTTATATATTTAATTATTTCTGATTCTTTTAAAGTTTGTTTTAAAGCACTTTTCAAATGTTTTCATTTACTTAAGGAAAAAGCTATCCAAGCCACCATTATTGGCCTTTGTGCAAGTATATTACCCCACACCTCTGGTCCTAAAAACTGCCATTCAGTGTGCAGCAGTATCACAATCAGAAGTAATTTTGGAATTTGACTAGGCCACCTCAAAGCGTTTTTGTTCTTGGTCTGTTTTTGAGCTCTTTAGAGCTTTTCTTGATCGCCTGTTTTTGACTCACGTTTGCTTAAGTTTAAGATTAAAACTGATGGGCAGATATTCTCTTCCTTCCTTCATTCTATCACCACCATGTTTAATGATTTGATTATTGTTTTTGCTTATGTTTTTTGCCATTTTTGGCATACCTTCCAAAAAATTTCATTTTACTACCAAAATGAAAATAAACTGACTTTTTTGTTTTTTATGTACTGTAAGGTCATCCCTACTTCTAGCATATATGAATTCAGCTTATTTATTGTATAGCTAACTGACATTTAAGGTAGCTAGAGGAAAATGGAAAAACACAATGTTCTATTAAATGTATTTCATTTTCTAGAAAGAACAAAAGTTTGTCCAACAAACATCTAAATACAAGAAATCCTTGTTGGGTTAATATTTCATACAAATGTACTTTTTGGTAATTTCTTTCAGGAAATGTTAATAATGCATTTAGCACACTGTTATGCCTACATTTTAATGTATAAACTATATGATTTTGACATATAAAGTGTAGTAAACATGGTAAACATTTTCTTTTATACATTTTTCATGCTGCAACAGACTGCACTAACAAGCTGGTGCTTTAACACACTGCCCAAATAGGAACACCAAATGTCAACACCTTATCAGTAAAAAGCTGACGTCATTTGCCCCGAATCCACCCGTAAGCCAGGGTTGTGTGAGGAAACAAGTGCAAACGCATACAAAACACTGAATCTTTTTAATCTTCATCAGCCTACTTTTCAAAAAGATCTACATCTTCACCTAAAAATACAATTCCCAGGTTGAAAGGTGATAATAAAACTTGCAAAAGCCACAATATAATTACAAATGTAAGGGTCTGTACAAAATTAGAATAGTGGGGACAACAGAGTAATTAACAAAATCTGTCACATTCCAATGACTGATTTCAGAAAAGCTCAACAAATAAAATGCTGCCGAAGGTCATTGCGGTCTCCTTGTCCTCTAAGCTAAAGGTTCTTGAAAAGACATAGCAAATACAACTTTGCCTACTCTCGGAAGTGGGTTAAAAGTTACAGTGTTAGCTTTTAACCCACAAAATAACAACTGACCTATAAATAATATCCATCCAAAGTTTGGAGGACTTTTTACAATATCTTAGCAAATGATTTCATTGAAATTTCAGCTGTTGTCTAAAAAAGATGTTTAAATTTTAGATATCTACACTGTAATTGATGGGGAATTTACCAGTAGTTTTGTGGTTGGCAATTATTGAGGGTTTTTATTTAGCCTGTTGTCATTTTTACAATTTATTATATTTATGTCTCCAAGTGGGACCAGGAAGGTTGGGTGTTTTGTAAACTGGGTGGATGACAATAGTGGAGATTGGACCATCCTGGTTTCTGGTACCATGGCTCTTAGGACTTAGAATGTCACCTTTGGTTGAGCCATGCCAGGTAGGTGTATGTGGGAAAACTCTTCAAACAGTTTGGTCTCTTAAACCCAACTCCAGGAGTGCAGGACTCTTTTCTACTCCATAGATGTCCAGGTAAACCGGTCTGATGAGTGAGGGGATACTTACAGACGTCTGGCTGATGCCTCTGTGAAATCCTGTCTGGTGAGCAAGAGGATTGTTTCCTTATGGTTCTGAGTTGCAAAAGGGAATGTTTTGACTGTTCATTAGCTAAGATTACCCAGTCTTGTTGGGGTTTCTGGATGGTGTCTTGGCAGCGTGGCTATCTAATAATTCTGTTGTATTATTAGATAGTACTCAGACTATGACTCCATCATAGTCTGAGTAGACTATGATGGAGTCTACTCAGACTCCATCATAGTCTGAGTAGACTATGATGGAGTCAGCTGGAGTGGTGTGCCAACGAGGAAAAGCCTTTCTAATCTGAATCTGAGCAGCATTTTGGTGTTGCTCTTCTTTGATAGCTTTGGGATGTGTCGTAATGATCAAAATGTTCGAGGAAATTTAGTGCTTGACACAAGGCCACCTTGGACCTAAATGTTATTTTGAGGTTTGTAATTATCAGACTTACGGCGTTGACTCTTTACAATTCTGTTAAAGAAAGAGTAGAGGTGTCAATTTATCACCACCTGCTTGAGAGTTTAATCCATTGGTGAGAGAGACTGCCCTACCGACATGATGAACCCAAATGTGACGGTGAACTCAGATCACCTGATGTACAGTGTATACCTTCAGAATAGTTAAACCCATGTTTCTAGGTTATCTTCAGTAACCTGGCATGGCTCAACCAAAGGTAACATTGTAGTGGTGTAGAGAACAGGGTCAATATGTCTTCCAGGGCCTTCGGTGTGAAGTTTCATTGGTTCCAGTTGTGTTGGCAACCAGAACAGATAGAAATGGTGATAGAAGATGACCATGAGAACAGGGAGTACTTTTGGGCTTATTTAGTACTTCGAACTCCTAAAACAGCAGACAAGTACCAGGTGGCCAGAAGGACTACATCCAAGTCAGCTGAGGTTAGTCAGGTATCTGATTAACCTCGAATTTCGTCCAATTTCTTTGGACGATTCCCTTTGGAGATTTTTTGGGTATGCCCAAAAAATCTCCTGCTAAGGTGTAAACGGAAAACACTAGTGCAGGTGTATTAAACGCTGGGCCTCGAGGGCCGATGTTCTGCAACTTTTAGATATGTCTCTGCTTCAACACACCTGAGTCAAATAATAAGGTCACTAGCAGGACTCTAGAGAACTTTACTGCACTAAGGAGGTACTTCAACCATTTCAGTCAAGTGTGTTGTACGAGGGACGAATCTAAAAGCTGCAAGACACCCGCCCTTGAGGCCTAGAGTTGAAAACCCTGGCACTAGTGAGAAAGTATATCCTTTCTTATCCTCCAGAATGAGCTGGAGAGTTTAGTTGGGCAGAGAGATGTCCAGGATTCTGTCATTGACCTGCTACCCCTATGAGCCAATCTCTGATTACTGGAAGACAGTGACAGAGGATGGATCATAATTTTATTATCCTTCTGTATTTTAAAACTGAAACCTTTTAGTGCTGTTGTCACCCCAGTTATTATATTCTTACCAGAAGAATAGCTCGGGCCTTAAGTACCTTTTTTAAAAGTAGAACTACAAGCCGAAATCTGAAATAATGAGGTTCATTACAAGGTTACACTTTCTGAGTGCCCCGTAAGAGGCCTGCAGTCGAGATTAAGTGGGGCAGAATAGCGACTGAAGCAGGTTTACCGTCTGGTCTTACAACAATTACATTACCTGCTGTGATGCGAGTGCTGTAACCCCATGCTGAAAGAAAAGCCCTACAAAAGCAATTAGTTAGCATTCAAAGATTCTTCTGCTGGGTTTTAGTTTAGATTTTTTTCACAAGTTGAAAAAGAAAAGAACTCATGAAGACGTATAGATGTACATGTTGAGTTACTCATGAATGGATAAAGAAAGGAAAGAGCAAAGGAATACACCAGCTAAAGAAGACTTAGTTACAAATCTCTTAATCAAATCTCTTTACTAGCTTGTTGGTGTGCTCTGTAAACAAGATTCACATACCGCATTAATCTAACAAGCTCCTGTTAACTAGGGAGCTCACCAGTGTTTGCTCCTTTCCAGTTCTTGGTCGTTATTTCTGCATATCAGAACGTATTTATCTGTCAAAGACACAACATAAAACATTCCCAATGCAGGCGTGGAAGCACTTATGTAACGTTGAGCAGTTGTCTGCGTTTTTCACGGTTTCATTAGTGGTGGAAGGATGTGTAGGAGAGAGGTGATTTCAAGGTGACTGTAAAGTGCATCTCTAAGGCAGACAGATGGAGCGTCTGTGTAACGGACCAGCAGGAACGGGAACATACACCAAATGTACAAAATATTCATCTTCTCCTGTGATGGCGATTAGATTAGTTTAGGTGAAAGCCTAAAGATCCCTTCACGGATTTCTTCTGTTTATGTTTTCTTGCCACACTGAAATATTTTAGCTTTCAAGCATTTTTTAATATTAAAGAAAAATAGAAGTTAAAAAGAAACTCACGAGAAATGGTAGCCCTTTTCCAATAAATGAGATTAAATAGTCCCACCATGACAAAATTTTACATATCTAAGGCCACCCTGCATTTTGAATGAATCAATTTTAGATGCAAGAAATTAAGACTTTTTAAGAATTTGAAAACTGTGTTCTGCATTTAAACAACTTATGTCTGTCTGATGTCAAAAATCTGATCTGAAACTCAACAATAGCTGACAAACAATACCGTCCTACATTTTGTACTCCTAACATTCTGTATGCTGTATGAAGAGAGTAGTGAAGAATTTGTGGGTCATCCTCACAGAAGAACCCCTCTGAGGCCCAGATATTTCACTAGTTGATAGATGGTGAGGAATTAAGCGAGGAGCAAATTTAGACAGCTACGCATATTTCTGTCTATTAAATAACCGCCGTGCAGAAACATTATGGCCACAAAAATATAAAGTTTAAAGTCTACAGCATAAAATTCTACTGCACAAGACATTTTTACTCACCTTTTTTGCATTTTTATTGTTAGAAAATGCAGAATTTTACCACTTTATGCCACAAATAGAGGGGGAATTTTCTTTTTATTAATTAGTATGCTTCCAATAGAACCATAGATGCAGTGTTTATTGATCCTGACCCCGGGTCATCATCAAGATTTTAAGAGGTTGGCGATAAGACGAGAAGATGGGATGAAACAACCCCCTGTGTGTTTAAATCATTGGACCAAAAATGCTCTTTGAATGACAGCAGAACCCAGAGGCCCTAGTTACTAAATACTTTCCATCATTTTGACAATTTAGTGCAACAAAATGCCAATTACCTCATCCCGTAACCAAATTGCGTAGCCCTATATTTCCAACTATTGCCACAAAGTGCTACAACATCTTACAGATGGTCTTTGAAGAAGTTGTAGATAAACATGCACAAACTCCTCATGGTGGTATAAAGAAGTCTCACGTCTTATTAGTAAAATTACTTTTGGCAGAAGCATGAATCATACCTTTCTATGCACGCTAGGAAAGTTCTTTCAGTTTTTAAATATCTTTTTAATTGGTAAAACAAAATCTGTCAACTAAAGCTTATAGGGAGAAATATAATGTCCATTATTTCAAGTAATTAGAACAAATATCTAACAAAGGAAACTAATGATAAACATGGTGATTGAAGAAACCAGGAATGATCAACTAATCAAAAGTAGACTTTTGACCAATTTGGGGGTGATGCCAGTGATCTACATGGAGTCTGAAATTGACCATTCACCAAGAGTTTTAACTTCATACATTTTGCATATGATTAGAAAAGCCAGTGGATATTCTGCTAAGTCAGATAATACTAAAGTAGCATTGTGTGGGCAGAGATATTTCAGTGTCAGAAAGGAGAAAATACAGTATAGAAGTTGGTTTAGTTGTGCAAATATTTGCAGCAGAGGAAATTTTGAGTAAAAACAGTCAAGGCGAAAACAAAGTGAATAAATTAGTAAGTAAGTTTTCACCTTTTTGAGCTTTTAAACTATCTGCCATGACACATATAGGATTTCAAAATGTTGGAAATCTGTTGAAAGACTCAAGGTAGAAATATTTCCAGTTTAGAAATGACATGGAGAAGCTACTGTTACAGCTAGCAAAGCTAATGGGGTCAAAGGCTAAAATTGCTTGTAAAAATATTTTGAAAAGCAAATTAACAAGTTCTCTAATCAAATATTTGAGTTTTTCTCCACTTATTTTATTGAGCTATTTGTATCTTCAGTCTACCTTTACAACTTACATAAATGATCAATATTTTTTCAGTATTGGTATGAGTTGAAGAAGTTGAATTGATAAGATAGATAATGGAGAACAGGGCAGGTGCTCTAAAATATGCATCAGCTCGTACTCCAGAAAACATAAATAGGCTTAAACCTAAGAAATCATTGCAACTTATAAATATTATAAATTTAGAAAGTTCGATGTGATAGTAAACAACCTTAATTTGACAGAAAATCCATAACCCTCAACTCATGTTTGATGGCTTCCAAGACCTGAGCTTTTACTGGCCTTCTTCCCTTTACGTTGTGTAAATAATTTACCAGGCAGAAACTGAGTACTACATATTAGTGTATAGTTTTGTATTATTCAATATATATAGATTAATAGATATCCCCTAAGCCTCATTTTGAAAACTGTATCAAAACCTTCTGAATGTAACCTCAAGACAAGTGTGGGCGGTCTCTTTCCCGTTCATGTCTGACTGCCTCCTTCTTGCTATATGCGACCTTTAGAAGATGAGGTCTTTGAGAAAAACATATTGTTGTCCAAATTTGGATCTCTATGGCAATAAGATGAGAGAAACATGTCTGAATTCATAGTTGTCTCGTAACATTGGGTAGAGGAAAGCTTGGTGAACAAAAAAAGCATTACGGAGACAAAAAAAAATCACGAGTGCAAACATGCACACTCATGCACAAACTCGGCTCAATTCCCCGCGCTGCCGTCTACGTCTGTGTCACAATCCATGATGGACCTTGAAGTGACAGGAAAAGAGCCTTTCAGTACCGACTGAGCCTGGGGAGAGCGCGGATCATCCCTATGTGGCCCTTACTAAGCAATCTTAACCTTAAAAGACCAGGAACCTTCACCGAATTGTTATTTTTCATGTGAGTTATATATATATTGCTTATTTGACATTTCTGCCTTTAAAGCTGTATAGTCAGGAAACCAAGTGGGCATTATCCTCGGGGAAATCAAAACTCAGAACGACAGATTTGTGACTCAGGTCACCTGGAAATTTCTCAGGAAACGACTGAGTTATGATGCATTTGGCTCAAATTTGACACCCTCCTTTATAAAACAGACATATTGTAAATGGAGGAATCACTATAAATGCTAGTAAACAGATTGAGATCTGTCCTTGAGGAAACCGCTGAATCTCTCTGAGGAGACGGCCCTGTGAACTCCTTATGGCGCAGTAATAAAGGATGTTTCACTCCAGTATCAAATCATCTGAAATATAAGGCAATCCTGAAGGAAAGCCTGTTAGAAGCAGATGGTTCTGAACCAATGAAATGGTTCAAATCAAACCATATCTATGCCTTAGGATGTCATAGTCAAAGTGCAGACCTGAATCAAATTGAGAATTTGCTAAATAAAATGCCCAAGAGTGGACGTTTTCCGCCTATGCCTTTTCCCGGTGGTTTTCTCAAGATAACGACTTCATTTCCCGATGGTTTTCTTGAGATAATGAGTAAATCTGGAGAAATCAGACTTTGTTTTCTTGAGATTAACTCTTTAACTCAACAAAATCATTGGGAAATTAGATCATTATCTTGAGAAAACAATTGGGGAAAAAGCACACACGGAAAACAGGAAATGAAGTCATGTACTTGATCAAACCATTGGGAAATTAACTTGTCATCTTCTAGAAAACAAAAAATTAACTCACTATCTCAAGAAAACAGGCATTGAAGTCATTCTCTCTGGAAAAACGGTGGGATCTGAACTCGTTATCTCAAGAAAACAGGAAATTAATTTGTTATCTTGAGTAAAAGGGAAATTAACTCGTTATTTTGAGGGGAACCTTTGGGAAATTGTTACCTCGAAAATAGGAAATTGACTCCTTAACTCAAAAAAACTGGAAGTTAAGTAGTTATCTTGAGAAAACCATCAAGAAAATAACTCATCTGGAGAAAATCAGGAAAAATTATATGCGAAAAACGTCCGCTCTCGTTTCAATACTTTGTGCTGATAAATGCACATTATATAGAGGCTGTCACTTGACAAACTGCGAACAGTCTTGAGGAATATTCACTTATCAACACCCACATGTGTCAGTTAAGCACTTATTTGCTCTGTGAAACATGACTCTGAATAAAATGCACATTTGATTCCATCTTTAATCCTGATCTCCAGGCGGCCAGCAGTGCTGTTCGTTGATGACTGCTGTTTTCCTCTTGTCCAACATTACACTGAAGTGACGGCTGGAGTGTTATTAACTCACCCACGGTGTTGATTTTTAAGACACCTCTTCAAAACTATTTCCAAGTGTTAAATTCAGTCTGACGGCTGCCACTTAGGGCGGTAAATGGATTCCTGAGGATTCTTTAAGGCCCTCCTTGGTCTCGTCGACACACGCCGGTGCTCTCGCTAACATATGGAGATTTGCTCTCTGGACCAGCTGCAAGCCAAATTGGCTTCGAACACATAAGCCACACACCTCAGAGGACCCTGTCGGCTTAAGTGATTTAGTCTCTTAAGATTAGCCATGTTGCTGCTGTAATTACAGGAAACTGAAACAGACCTTTCGGATCAGTAGGAGCTCTTTTCCTCTCGGCTGGGCCCCGAATGCGACAGAGGCGACTCTCTGGTGCTGACGTGTGCTGTGCTTGTTAACGCCGCATCTTTATCACCTTTATACCAGGCTATACTTGCCAATAAGGCATCACACACCCAGTTTCCTGTTATGTGACTTTATTTGGAGTCATCTGATGTTTTTTGTGGCACATACGGTTAAATAAGAAAAGTCTTGTGTAAGACCTGCTAAAAATACCAATTAATAGGACAAATGAACCAAGTCTAACAGAAAAAACTTATAACTTATCATATCTGCTAAGTGAAGCTTCTGATTAGCTGAAGTAACATCAAAACCATGTGTTTTGCTGTTTAAAGAACAGATATTGCCTGCCCAATAATAATAATAATAATTTAGGGAGTTGTAGTCCATCTTTAAAAGTGACACAAAAAAATCAATTTGAGTATTCAATGTTGGCTAATGGTAAAAAAAAATTGAAAATTGGGAAATTTTAACCAGTAAAAATGTTTATTTCTACTTGGATGTTGGTACAGTCAAAGACACAAAGTGGGTTTTTTTTTGTTTGTTTTTTTCTTACAGTGGAAATAATGACGACTTAAACCAATAGCTCACCTTTAATTCAACAGGTAGAAACAACTTTTCCATCAGATGCCAGCTCCAAGGATTTTTAACATTTTCTACAGTTAATTTCACATGAAACGGTGAATTAGGATGAGGCTTTGTATTTTCATCCAATAGTTTTAATGGCAAATGTTGAGAATTGCTTAATTTTTTTCCTAATTACTTCATTTTCTCTTTTTTTAATTTTCATTTTGTCATCTACATGTGTTGCTGCATTCACAACCATAAAGAAAACCAGATTTTTCGATTTAAATGCTACAAACTGAGATATTTTTATGTCTAAAATACCTCAAAACAATATTGTATAGGTACTAATATAAGGAAGATTCAGGCTGAAGAATAACATCCAGCAACAACCTTATTTGCTCAATGTTACTTTTAGATTTGACATGTTTAAAGATAAGAATTATATTTATGTATTCAGTTTTTTAGATGTTTAGTTTAGCTGTGTTAGCTCTTGATGTTGGTGGACTGAATGTCATAAAAAAATTGGACATTTTGACAAAAGTGAGATTTTATTGCAGAAATGAAAGGGGGGGGGAAGTCTGTCACATATCAGATGGGTGTTTTGTTTACATTTTTAAATTACTAATTTATATATCCATCCATTTTTGCATACTCACTTAATCATAGCAAGGTGACCAAGAGACCAATCAATCTAAAAGTGATGATTTTGGATTATCAAAGGAAGCTAGAGTACCCAGAGAGAACATGCAGTCGCCATGCAGAAGGACCTACCAACAATTGCGTCACCAACTACAACTATAACTGCATTTAATGACATAAAGAAAATCTGAATATGTACATTCAATATTGTAAAGTATTTGTGCACAAAATTGAGGACGCAACTTCTTTATTACATTGTCTCAAATGCCTTTTTTCCCTTTTCTTTTCTTTTTTTTGCTGAGTCATTGTTGCATTAAGAAAGTTGCAATTTGAACAAAGAAAAGTAAGATTTCCTTATTGTTTTATTTTGCTAATCTTAGGATTTTTTCCCCCCTCCTTGTGTCTCCCTTCATTTGAACATCTAGTTACCCTAAACAAAACATCAAAACTGTTTGAATTTAGAATTGGAAATTGACTTTCGTATTGTGAATAAAAACAATAGGAAGTCAAAGTGTCACATTATTTTAAAGTGAAATAGACAGAAATAACCTCTAAAAACCCCTATCTGCTCTGGGTTAAAGTGAATGAATGCAACATTCATTACATTCAAATTATAGTTTGACTGTTTTTTAATTTTTCTCCGCAGTCTTTAAAGAATTAACTGAAACTGATAGGACAGATCAATGTCTGCATACTTGGCTGCTTACGCACTGAACCGTTTGTGCGCCTGGCTAATAAGAAAACAAGTGTGGCGCACTCACTTTTTGTTCTTCTGGACATTCTTCTTGTCCTTCTTGTTCATCACAACCGGCACGCAGCTCGTCAGCTCCGTCCAGTCGGCGTGCAAGCCGCAGCTCCAGCCCGTGGAGAACCGGGAGAAGAGCCACGACTCGGCTTTGCCCGGCCGGTGGCAGGTGCACTTCCTCTGGCCGGGCATGCAGTCGCACGGCTGCTCCAGCTGGATGTTTTTCACCAGGTGCCTACCGAAAGTCGTCCCGCCGGTCTTCTGGATGTGCAGGAACACCATCACGTCATCCCCTCGGATGTTGAAGTCGACGTGTCGGTCCAGGTCCCGCTGCGTGAAGTTGAACTTGGATGTGATTTTGGCCGGGAAGTCCTCGTCCGCCTCCGGCTCCGAGAAAAGCGAGTCGAACGCCGGCGAGCGCTGCTGGACGAGCCCCTTCTCTTCGCTTCCGAAGCGGCAGGTGTTGCTGTCCGCCGGGCACACGTACTGGTAGCCGATCATTAGGAAAATGACCGCAGCAATGGGGATGAAAATGAGTCTGCTGAACTTCTCCTCCATGGTGGGGGGTGTCTGAATCACGCCGCCGGCACAAACCTGAAGGTGATGCCCGAGTCGCGCGCCTGTCGCCCCGGTCTCATCCTGCACGTCCAGCCTGGACTCTTGATGCTGCCGCCAGCTGAAGCTGAGGTCCCAACATGAAGACTTCCAGCACTGGACTGGCCTCGTCCCGCACCAGAGCGCCTCACTCCGCAAAACTTCACACTGTCACTACAGCAGCGAAAAGCTAATGAGCATGTTTCGCTTTTAGAAAGTGACAAACTGTCAGCGGCAGGCTTTCGCAATGCAACCGGGACGGAAACGATTCATCCCCGCGTTCAGAGCGTCCGTGCTCGGCTGACCTGCCAGTTGCTGATTGGTATCTGAGCTGGTGGCTCCAGCGTCAAGATCACCAAAATCAACAATGGGACTTCCGGTTTAGACTTTCTAAATAAAACGTGAACTTATTCAGTCATATTTTCTTCCTATTATTATTATTATTATTTTTTTAATGACAGATATTTTTTGTAGTTTAAAGAAATGAAAAAGAATGGCACAAGATTTACTTGTAGGCTAAACTGAAGGTGATCGAATCCCTTTGTTCTGTTTTTCTTCCAGCATATTATCAATCACCCTTTGTTGACGTAGATGACTTATGTAGGTTCTATATAAGTTTTTAATTCATATTCTGCATTAATAAGGAATGCAATTACTTTAGAAAGTATTTAAACTTTTTCATAATTTGTCAGATCACAACCACAAATTCAGTACCTAAAGCAATATGCAAACTCAAGGTAGCACTTAAGGATAAAGTAGAAGGTAAAGGAAACATTATTTTCATAAAATTTTACGTTTTTGTTATTTAAAAAAGAAAAATTTTAAAATGTGGCATGCAATAAATAAAATCCAGTTTCACCAACCACCTACTTAGTAAATTAAGTCCACATTTTTAACTTCACTAAATCCAATTCTTTTCTCATACTTCTTTCTGCTCATTTAAAAATGTGAAATACTAGAAGAAAAAAAAACTTTTTAAGTTTTGAATTAGGTCGATTTTGTATTTATTTTTCTGTGCAAGAAAAAATAAATAGGGCAGACATATTGATTGTTACGTTTGTCTGCATTTTATTTTGAAGAGCCACTCGTAGCATTTTCGGTGTGGATTTGGCCAGCTTGACCCAACATCTGCGCCAGTCATCTGTCCCGGCTGCCGAGTCCATGACGCAACGGCTCCTCTAATCACACACACACACCCCCCCCCCCCCCCCCGCCCCCCCCCCCCCTCCCACACACACACACACACACACATTAAATGACGTATCTGAGGAATAAAAGCTTGTAGGAGTAGTGAGATTTTCTTTAATCTGGAAATTGTTTTGGGAAGCTCAAGCAAGATTTTGTGTATGATATGCAAGTCATCTGAATTTTTGTTAATTTAAGTCTTTTTTTGTGAGCACAAAACTATATATACATATATCCATTGGTATATTGTTTCTTTTATGTCGTGTGGTTTTAGCTCCATGCTGTTTGTTGCACGCCTGCGGGAGATTATGTCTTAGATCCAAGTGAGGACCAGTGGAAATGTTATAAGCAGGTCTCCACAGAGATCAGGAATAATGTCTCTCCATCATTTAGTTTCCCATGCTGCCATGCTCCAAAGCCTCAGGGTGAGCACCAGTCAATTCATTTCAGCACCATGGACAGATTCCAACATGTCAAGTCAATAATTGGCACCGTGTGCGAGGGAAACGTGTAAGAGCGCTCGCAGTCGCCATCCCACATAGGTTTCCCTTTACCACTGATACAGATTGACTCGGGCTTTTTAATGGAGATCGAGGGAAATTTACAGCATTGTGTGGACAGCAGAGACTGGAACTAAAGGCATTTTAGTCGTCTGTAATGAATTTTCTTTAAGCCTGCGCTGATCAAAAGCTTTTGTTATTTTGCCTAAGATGCCCTCCATCAAGGGATTTAACCAGGCGGCACTCTGGTGTGCATTGTATTCAATCCTCTTTTATCACTGAGTGCTCTTTGCCCCCTCTTCCTGACATTGACTTAATCTGTATGGGAGTTTAGTCTGTGCCTTAATTTGTTTGTGCCATCCTCTCACATCCTGGGAGAAGCTGGGGGTTGGCATGAGAGGAATCTGTTATGAAAAGCGTCACAATTAGAGGCATTTCCTAAAGGTCAAGTTGAAACAAAACCATCGGACTTTGCCGAGGTGATGATAACGTCTTGTGTCATCATGCACTTTACCTGCAAGACCTCATTCAAGAATGATGCAAAGCTCACTTTGTGGAAAAGAAACTGCTTTTTTTTTTTTTTTTTTTTTTTGCCTATTAAAGTCAGGGAACCGATGTGAAAGAGCCTCCATTAATGTTCCGAGCAGCGAGGCGAGACTTGTGTTGTTCTGACTGTGCAGCAGGGGTATTTACAAGGTCCCCGGTGCTCGGTGCATACCGCACGCCTTTATGAGAAATAACCCTCGGGAAGTGCTGACTCTGCTGGCCACAGCAGTGCGCAGCGCTCCGAGAAATGAGACTGAAAATTTCATAGAAATGATGATTGGATTGGTGCGGGCTTTCTGTTAATGCGTTTTAGTTCTTTTCCAATTACGGCAGCAGCAGCAGAGTCGGGCTGATGCACCAACAGATATGTAGGTATTTTATAGTGACTGGAATTGGTATTGATCCGAAAATGGTGTCTACGAGGTTGAAGAAAGTTTTTGCCCGTGCAAACCCTGAAAGGTTGTTTGATTAACTACATGAAAAACTCAGGCAATTTTGGTCAGGAAGCTAGAAATTAAATGCAATAATCACTATTCAGACCAAATTCCTAAACTGGTTGCCAGTTTTGTTCAATAAGTTGTATTTGACATTTCAGGACAATTTTTTAAGGTATTTGTTTATTACAGGTGGCGCTAAGGTGATTAAAACTTTGTAAAATGTTTTGAAAGTTTTCAAAATGTTGCATCTTATATTCATCTGGGTCTTTACAGCGGTTCTGTGTAGACTGTTTTGACCATTTATAATCACTATATCTGCATCAACCTTTCAGATTACGTTTTTATAGTTATGGTCTTAATATGAGCCTTAAAGGACAGGACTTTAACTAATTTCAGCTCTTCATCACCCAGAAGGACAGTATGTATGGAGTTAAAAAACATTTTTCCCTAAATTTAGCATAAATTCAATTAATTTTCAGTGTGTGCAAAGGACGAGCAACAAGTTCTTGCAGCCTCTTCAGGATTGTTTTGCTATAACAAAGATTATATATGCATAATATGTAATATATATATAATTTAGTACTTATATATAATATGCATACAAATACACATTATCGTTTATACATTACATGTTAACTGTTATACATATAAAGGCCCTTGGGGGACTCCTATTTATGAGTTTCTTAAGGGCGATTTGACAACATTGACCACTGAGCACTATATATATATATATATATATATATATATATATATGTTTATATTTAAACATATATTTATATTTACATTAACTGAATAAACAAAGACACATATGAACATTTCCCTGTTCTTCCAGTGAATGGTGGACATCAGGGAGAGCCTGACCAAAACTACCCGGATGTCAGACAACATCCGGGTCTTATTGTGTCTCCGCTTATTTCCAAGCC
>CAEFZY010020776.1:0-37538 GCA_903066815.1 Brachyrhaphis roseni | reverse complement strand
ATACATACATACATACATACATACATACATACATACATACATACATACATACATACATACATACATACATACATACACACATAAAACAATGTTGACTTGAGGTCAATCCGCCAGCAGTTGGCGCCTGTAATTTAGGAGAACAACACACATGCGCATCATGTATCCTGGGCTGTCTTCATACAGTGACACGTGAGATACCCACACATGTAGATGTAATTCAGGATCTCCTTCGTACTCCGACGTCCTATTTACAACGCTTTTGTGTTTAAGTGCGGCACCAAACACAGTGGGAACAAACTTAGACGTCCTTTAGAGCTCTCTAACTAATAAACAGTAAAGAAGAGTACACCTTTAAGCCCCCAGAGTGCGCCGAGTTCGTGTATTCGTGTATAAAAAAAGAAAAGAAAGAGGCGCATGATATGACAGTTCATTTACCGCGCAGACCACAGTTGGACAGTGTACAGTAAAGTGAGGGACCGACTATGTCTGCGTCTTTAAGCAGAACTCTATACGGACTGCTGCATGATGTCAGCCTGCTCTCGGTCCGTGCGCTGCTCGTGTGAGAGCCGCATTTTACTTCCTGCACAGGGACAGGAGCGGGCAGAGAAAGAGAGAGTGGGATAGCGAGATGGGGGGACGAGCGGCCGAGACAGGACTGAAAGTGATAGAGTGAGCCAGCGGACGAGACGAAGGAGGAAACCCAGGGCCTGCTTTTTTTTGTCTCTCCTTTTTTTTTTTTTTTCCTTTTTTTTTTTTCTTTTTAGAAGAAGAAGAGAAGAGAATCCCACAAAGTTTAGAGGTTATCCAGCCTGCCACATCTGCGCCAGCTGACAGCCTCAGTCTATGGAATAGCGACATATCGGGTAAATATATCCCCCACCACCACCCTCCTCTCTTGGCGTGATATACAGTGCCTGATTTGTATGACGCATAGGTTTTACCATGCATTACCATGCACTCTCGTTTCTCTACCTTTATTTCTCGCTCTGCGAGCGGCTGCATATCCCGACACTCTCCTGGCTCTACGTTAAAAATCATCTGCCAATTCGCAGCTCATCCTTAAATAAAAGTTGACACTCTACAACTTTAATAAGAAGTAATAGGAGCTTTTACGTGGAGGAGCAAGCGACCCTCCTCCTCCCCTCCACTTGAATGCGTAAAGCGAGACTGTCGAAGATTTTTTATTTTTTTTTTTAAACTCGTAAAAATCCGGTGTTGATGTTGGACAGCGCTTTAACCTCAGGAAGTAGTGTTGTCATTAGTGTCAACTGTACAAGTGGTAGAACTGGCATGATGCTATGATGGGGCTTACGTCATAATTTAGCCACAAATAAATATATAAATAAATCAATCACCAGCCAGGACTGTAACGCAATAAGTTGCGAAGTGGCATGTAAGGCTATTGCAGGTATGGGGGTAAAAGATAAGACATTGTCAAATGTCTTATCTCTATTAATACATTAAATATGAAACTTGTTTAAAAAATAAAACAAATAAAAAATCAAGTAAAGCAATCACAAAGTAGAGCAAAAATAATCAATCTTGAATAGGATTTATATAGTAAACATTAAAAAAAAGTCCTGAAATGTTGGTTTTAACTGTAAATTATTCAGAGGCAAGTCTGATTTGTGGTGCAGTTTACCTCACCTGAACTTTGTCAGACACATCAGACCATACATTCAAGGCCTCGCTCCCCCCTCCACACACACACACACACTCACCCCCCTTTTCTTTTTATTGTGTGTACAAGAGTGCAATGTGTGGCTAGCCAGCAAGTAGTTTGTGGCAGTTTTTCTTCATTTCCTGTTAGTGTTCTTTCCTCGGCAAACACTTTCTCTCTATCACCATGTTGTCATTAATGTTGTCTAAACGGTTGCATTTTGTGTATATCTAGAGGTTATTGGGATCCTAATCTTATAAATCTGAGCTTTGTAATTTAATAATATCGTTGAAAAAGTGTTTTTATTCTTTTTTTTTATTTTTTAGCATCCTGGCCCCAAATCCCGCTTTAGTTATGTCTTCAAATAACTGGCTTTTGTTTTTCTCCAGAGGTAAAAGATCACAGTGAATAGCAGCATTTTTATTTACTTGTAAGAGAACTTTAAAATCAATATATATGTATAGGTGTACCTAGCTACCCCGAGGCAAGACAAACACAGGTTTGTTTTTCCTTTAAGTCGTTTTTATCATACCCACGCTCAAATACGAGGAAATCATTTCTGGGGATGTAGGCGTGTGCTGCAAAGTTTTGTTTTCTCTCGTCCGAGTTTATCACAACATACGTGGAAAATGTGGGAATTTATTGTTCTCCTGAACGGACTCCTTCTAACAGTCAACCAGCATTGAATTGGATGACTGCCATAGAGTTTGTGATTGCTCTCAACAGCTGTATTTGTCTGTTTGTGGCTGTGTGCATCTGTGTGAGTTGGTGGTGCATTAGCGTGTCCCAGGATGCCCTTGTTCTATAGGCCTCTCAGTTTATGGCATTCCAACGAGGAGGCCCAGAGGTGGATCCAAGGGTGGGGGTGTCAATAAGAGAGAAAAACACTTTTATTATTTATTTTTTTTACATTTAAAAAGGGTATTAACAATAAGAATAAAATAAATATTTGGACTCCAAGTAGAGAAGATATTGTATGAATGTTAAAAATGTGTACACTGGCATGTATTGATTTCATAGAAAGAGATTCTAGGTAGTGTAGTTCATGGCTTGACAAACCGGTTAAGCAGTTGGGGAAAAACCAACTAAAAACTATTTACTTCATCCCCATTTCCTTAATCCGTTTGCCACATCAGTAAACTAGAAGATGTCTATCGATGTCTAAATGTAAATTAAAAGTTTAAGAAGCTTAAAAAGCAAATATTTAACATGTTTTTCTGAACTAAAAGGTGAGAGACTGACCCACCTAGAATACACAAAGATGTTTGGAGGGGGTTCTATAGTCAACATCTCTATCCTATTAATTATAAAAGTAACAAAATTCATGAAGTGCACCAACCTGTTTCTAGAAACAGTCTAAACTGTCTCAGTTATAGATTTATAATTTTATTTTACCCTTTAAAACAGCACAGTGATTTTCATATATTTTAAGGATGAAAGGACTGAATAGTTGTAGTGTCCAGCTTTTTGAGTAGTAAGGCTTTTTGAAAAATCAAAACAACTTTAAAAAAGTGTCAACCTTTAAAGTATGTTCTTCTAATTCGGTATGATGGCACCCTGACATCTACACAAGTTCAGAACAGCCCCGGAGCTCCTTGGGGTTAAAGAAAAAAAAAAAAAAAGCGCACTTCATAGCTTGCATTTTACTTGCAACATCCCAGCTCTTTTCTTTTTGGTACAACTTTTCATGCCAACAACTAGTAGGTGTTGATCTTAAAGGGTGTAATATGTACTTTGATCATGTCTGAACCAAATCTTGATATAATGTTTAGCTAATGTTCAGATGGAGAAATTACTTAATCACCATTGTAGATTTAAACCATTAAAGGCAACTACTTAAAAGTCCTGAATGTATGCTGGTTAAGCAGCTAAGTTGCTCAAGATTGTGTGAAAGTTGAAGCAAGTGTTAACTTTAATCAAGAAATGTTTGGACTTAGCTTAAGTATATTTTGAATATAATTTTATGAATCTCACCTTTTTATGAATGGTTTTGGTAAAATCTATAAGTCTTGTTCATGCAAGAGGAAGGTTGAGTTTTTGAAAGCTTCATTGGTTCATTTTAAATAACTTCTTTAGCATGAAAAAACCCCAGACACGAATGTTGTTTGATTTAACAACATTCATGCTTTATGATAGTGGTTTGATGAGGATATACATAACAAAAATAAATGATAATATCTTTTCTACTGTCTTACTTTCAAACTACCCCGCAACTTCTTTTGTCATTGTGTGTGTAAGTGCGTGTGTACACGTGAATCCGTCTTTTTTTTTTTCTATGAAAGTTAATGCTTGGTGCTTATCCCGCCCTCTGTTTACCCATGTAAACATGTGTGAAGGGTGTGTTTAGATGCCCATAATTTTCTTTGGACTGGAATGACTCACTCTTGATGGGTTGCGATACAGAGCACCAGTCATATATCATATTCACAAACAATAGTGGTGCGCTTTCTAGGTATTGCCAGGCTTGTTCGAGGAAAGGCCTGAAGGATAAAAACCTGCTTGGCCTGTTTTGTTCAGGCATGTTGCCATTCGTGGAAAAGAGAATTCAAACAGTTAAGAGTAACTGTGAAAACATGTCCTTGTTCTCAGTGTAACTTTAGACAATTCCTAAAAAGACCGACATTAACACACCAAGAGAAGTTAAGTTGTGACGGGAACTTCAATTTAAAAGTTAACGTAAATAAATGAATTACAGGAACAAATGCTTGAAACCTTGACAGCCTTGTCTTTGTTTTATGGTTTTAATCTGCACTCTCAAATACGCTGCAAACTCAAAGCAATAAACACCACACATCTCCTCAAAGAACAAGCAAAGGAGTTGGCACAAACTGAACACTAAAATTTACAGGTTTTTTGTATACATTTTTATTATCCAGCCTCAGAGTGTTTTCAAGAAAAAGTCATCATGTGTAGATGTTTTAATACAGTTTCCTCTTAACGATGGGTAAAATACTAAAGAATTAACAGTGAACAAATGTTTCTAACTTGAAGATCTTTACTTTAATATGTTTTATTAAATGTTACAGGCTGTTTTGTCTCCTAGAAATTAATTATGAAATTAAATTATATCGTGTTTTCACTTACCTGCTCACAATGTTTCAGCCACACAGGTTTGATTGAAACAACCTGGTGAATTGTTGAAACTAAAACTCCTTATATAGTTTTTTTAATGTTTAGAAAAGGTAACCCTGGTGCATTAATATAAATCAGTTCATGTCAGTGTAAGATGTTAACAGGCAGAATTGGTTGTTAGTTATTAAAAAAAACTTTAAAAAGTTGTGATTTTATCTTTGTAATATAAAGATTTTCAGAATGAACACACCTTGTTAAATCACCAGAGGTCCTTGCTGGACACTAGAAATGCACTTATTAGGCTTTTACTAGCAAATGTCAGTCACTGGTTTCTGAGTTGAATTACAGATTTTGCAGGTGCTCTCTTGCAACAATAAATTAGTGCTCTCTCTTGCAACAATAAATTAGTGCTCCCGGTCACTACTGGGACAGCAGATGTGTCAAGATTAAGGAGACATGGCTGTTGGAACTTGAGGGCAAGCTCATGGAGACCAACAACCCATCATCAAACATTGTGTGCGCTAAACGGCGGATCTGCTGAATCTAAAACAAAAAAACAGAGCTTTAACTTTCACAAAAAGTTGAATTATCAAGGCTATAGAATGAACTTTCTGCCTATCTTCGCACTGCTTACAATATCTCTTGTCACATAGTTTAAAGTGGATAACACTGCGAAAAACCAATATTAGAGATATTGTGAATTACGGCTCTACCGAGAAGGCCTGTCAAAGCAGCAATAAATTAAACATGCGATATTTATTCACCTGTTTGCATGGAGTCTTGGAATAAATCAAATTTTTTGTAGTTAAGATGTCCTTCCACCCATTAAAAGTAATACAACAGATGGAAGTTAAAACATTTATTTGCAATATTTTTAGGGATGTTACCATCTCTGTCCGAGGGAACTCCATCTAGTTCATTCATAGAACCAGTAAAGAACTGTTTCTTTCACCAGGCCTGATTTGGAGCTGAAACAGTTGTGTTGAAAGAACTGTTGTTGGAACCCGTCCTTGGGTTATTTGAAGGATTGACACTCTTCCAGAAAAATAGATTCAAGAGGAAATTAAATTGAAGTTACAGAGATGTGTTAAGATGGATTTAACTTTGCTTACTTTCCAAAACATTATTATTTCACACCTACACTACACTAACACATATTACAGAATAGATTAGCTAATTGTAATGTATGATTGACGCTACATGAATCTTTACTGGTGTATGTGGTGCTGTTTTCCTTATGTGTTCTGGTCAATGCTGATATACTTACTAATAATTTTAATAGTTTGAAATTTGACATAATTCGTATGTAACAAGGGACACTGCATGCCTATTTTATTTTTTATTTACTTGAATTTAATAGCTATTTTTGTGACCACTATTTAACTCTGATTCCCTTAGGATCCTACTGCTATTTAAGTTACAACAGTTAAACTCTCCCTAAAAAAAATATGCCAAACGTCTTTTTATCCTTTTTCTTCTCCCGAGATTTGCATTTTTCATTGTTGTTCACCAGCATGCCAATGTTCTGATGTGATTTTTCACAGAAACACTTGTAACAAATCATCTAATGTATCAAAAAAAAGTGAGACATTTCAACTGTCAGCTGTGGTGGAACATTGTGTTTGCATGATGTTCTTCTTTTTTTTTCTTTTAATACTATTATTTCACTTTTCTAAATATAATCTGCTATTGGCTTGAAGAACACACACGCAGAGAGAGGATTTTGCAGCCAGAAATGCAAGTTTGCTAAGTACCGTACTATAAAACACTTATCTATATTGTTATCACTTGCTGAGCACAAAGATGAAGTTCTTGCTGAAAACTGTGAGAAAATATTATAAACTGAGGTGAAAAGTGTGAGGCACAGGGGATCGGTAAAAGCCTGTAGGAATCTTCAAACGTATTTGGCTGGCTCTGGCTCTTTACGTGCTTTTCAGGAAGCCTTCCAAGAATTTAGACAATGAACAGTAAACATGGCATGTTCCTAGAACAATTCCACATTAGATCTTAGAGATCACGTGGCTCTCTCCCTCTCTGTCCCTTTTTTTTTTCTCAGAACGGACTGCCCCCACACCACACTCCGTAGCAGATAACTAGCAGCAAAGTCTCATGTTCCTTGTGTACGCACTGCAGTTACATTTGACAAGGAACTGGCGCAAACTGACAACAGTGCTATAGCGCACACTTTATGGGTGTGTGTGCGTGTGCATGTGGGCCTCTTTCTCTCTTTCACTTTGTCTCAGAGATTTCGGCTAAGTGGCATGTTTGGCTGTTGGCAGAATTCCTAGGAAGATCACATGTCATGAATGTCGTGCCTGTGTTGTGTGGGCGTATAAGTTTAGTGGTGTGATCGTGCATGTCCGTGCAGTTGTGCATGGATGGAAAAAGATTATTAAAAAGAAAAGAATGCGAAATGAAAGGCAGCATATGCACATGTGATTGCTCCAAATATTTTCAGCATGAATAGAAGCATGTAGCCATGGCAGTGAATTACAAAGTACTAAGAAGTATGACAAGGACGTGGTGCTGAAATAGTCATGAGATTGAATTCTCCAAAAGGATGGAAAATTAGATTTCTTTACTTAATGACACTTCATAGTCAATAGTGTTTTGCTTCATTTAATGGCTTTTGTGGTATCAGTCCATTAAAATTTAATTTAGCCTAAATAGTCTTATAGACAAGTTGTTTCATTGATCTTGTAATGTAATGCTTTAAGAGCTATGAAGAGTTGCAATTTGTCTATTTGGACTTTCTGGCTCCAAATGTTTTTTCTTCTTTTTTTTCCCCCCCATTTAAAAAGCGGTCTTTTTAAATGGGGTCATTCCTATTTACAGATCTTTACATTTTAGAGAAGGGTCTCCTGACTTTATTTGAAGTTAAACTATTA
This sequence comes from Brachyrhaphis roseni, assembly GCA_903066815.1. Taxonomy (NCBI): domain Eukaryota; kingdom Metazoa; phylum Chordata; class Actinopteri; order Cyprinodontiformes; family Poeciliidae; genus Brachyrhaphis; species Brachyrhaphis roseni. The sequence goes on along the minus strand of CAEFZY010020776.1, from coordinate 29,918 downwards.
ATTTAGGAGATAATGGAGACAAACCTGAGGAAATACACATTCACACTTTCAGAAGGACCTAAATAGAACCATACACCAACACAGACTTATGCAAAAGTAGTCAGTACAGAAAGAGCACTCTGTGTGACCTTTATTCTGCAGCCCACCTTAATTTTCCATGCTTGTTTGCTTCGTACCATACATAATTAAATTGCTGCAAACTCCAAGCCTCACTCAAGGCTGCTACCAGTAAACAAAACCTGCTAATCAGTATATAAGATAATAGCTGAGGAAAGCACATAGGCAGGCCCTTCCTCTGTGATGATGACCTATGTTGCGTGTGTTCTTCGTGTCCTAACGGCTGGACAGAATGCCCGAAAAAGGCAGAAAGGTGAGGTAAGTAGTCATTGTTACTACTACTCTTCTTACTTTTATTACCAAAGCTAATATCAATACTGCACACACACCCTTACATCCAATAAGCGTGAGAGATTTGCTGACTTGTTTGGGATTTCTAACAGATGATAGTTCTGTGAAAGTTGTGAGTCTTTCTCACAGTTCTGTGTTATTGCTGTAAGGCCCTAGCCACACTTATGTTGCTATTTGTGTAAAGATATATTTTTCTTCCATGTTTGAAAAAAAAAAATCTGCATCTTCAGTAGGGTGCAATAATCTTGACAAAAATGTAAAAGTTAAACATCTCGATGTAGTCTAAAGCAAAGTAGGATAATCCTTATTTATGGATCAGTGCATATACTGGGTCTGATTTTTTTACTATGCTAAAACAAGAAGCGAATCAGAAGAACGTGTGATTTGTTGAAGAGTTCATTGACACAAGTGTGAAGTATTCCACAGATAACCAGTTAGCTTAAAGCAGAAGTTATCTACACAGATTGAACAAAGATTCATACTTGTCTTTGAAAAGGGAGAACATCCGTCCAATGAATGTAAGGAACTGGATAAACCGGTGTTGTCAGGTTATTTTTGTCACATCTTTTCACTGTTGTTTTAACAGTTTGTGTCACATTAGTATACGGCTCAGGCCATGTTGTGACATCATTAGTAATTCTCACATTTCTTGCAGCACAGACACACACCACACATAGTCCCCCCACTACATATCAATTCCTTGTTACCTTTTTCAGCCTTTCCAAGAATTAAACACAGTACTCCATTTTAACATAAATATAAAGATGTGTGTTGAATTAAACTCTTAGCCAGAGTGTTTAGCAACTACATGGAAGCCAGCTGATTCAACATAAAATTTATACAGATTTCTCAGTTGAGAATGATGTGAATTATACTTGCAGAGTTTTCATTTCTAAGAATGAACATTAGTGCTGGGATATTTCTGCACTAGAAATGTACAGAGCATGTAGGAACATGTTAATAACATAAAGACTTAAATTAATCACTTCCTGGAGGCACTTGAGGAATGTGTGGCCCACCTTTAGCTTATTGGTTTGTCTTTGCTTTAGGAAACCTCCATACTTTACTCATACCCAAACGAGCACACTCTTATTTCCCACTTTACAGATGACAAGGGATTTCCTTTTCTTTTTCCTTTTCTCCTTTTTGCAGTTCAAGTGCACCAACCGCTTTACATTTCTTTATTCATCTCTGACTACAGTCAGAGATACACAAGACGTTAGCCGCAGCCCATTACAGTTGACATGGTTATCCAGGGTGACCTGTTATTTGAGTACATGTATGATGGCTTAGTGTGGCGCTGACGGGAAGATTCTTAGGTCACAGTTTATGTGTGGGTGGGTGAGGTGGGGGGCAATGCACTTAAAATAAATATGTATGCATCTCTGGGCAATGGAGAAAACCATCTTTCATAACACATCTTTGTGCTAGTCATCTTTTTTTTTGTCATTTGAAAGTATCTTTGATTCACTGTCCCTAATTCTAAAGCAGAAGACTGTTTCACCCCTCTAGTTTCTAATTTTTAATTAAAACTTTGTTGTTTTTTAATCCTGTGGACTGAATGCATTCTCTGCCCTGATTGAATGATGTACATGGGGCATTCAGTCATTGTGGCCACAGCTCTCTCACTATGTCTTTGTCTCTTTGTGTGGGTGTGTGTTTGTGCATCCCTGTTTGTAGACAGTGGAGCAGTGATGCTGAAAGATGTGTCCTCATTTTTCACTTTGCACCGGACTTCTCATGGCAGCCATGTTGTTTTGCCTGATGTCACACGTGTGTCACTATTTTGCAGTCAGCTCCTAAACAACGACGTGAGGCGATCAAAATGACTCGTTTATTCACTCCAGATCTCCCTCTTCGCTCTGTGCCACTCTCCTGCTGCTCACTCCTTTAGTCACTGCTGGTCTTATATGTTTTAATAACTTTTAAGCAGTCATTCATGAATCTGGAGGCATTTCAGTCAAAAAGAGAGACTTCAGTCTGGCCTAGGGATGTAAAAATAATATCCTGTAAAAATATTTATTTATTACTATTATTTTTTGAAGTTTAAAAAAAAAATACTAAGAATCCATATTTACTATTTACAAAGAGTTTAAAAGATTCACATATGATTTTTTTTTTTATCTCACTTTAATAAATCCAAGGTAATCTTTTAAAGTAAAATGAATATTTAACCCTTCATTATCATGTTTTTTTATTTTCATTAAATAAATTATTTCAAACCTGTTTTCAAAAATTTTATTTAAATATGCCACTATCAGTTTTAAAATAATTATGTTTTAATTATAACATATTATAGTCCACAGCTCCACGATTTAACGTACCAGGAGACGACAAAAAAAACTTCTAGTTCTCCTGAGGTAGTGTGATAGAATAAATCTAACATAAAATGATCAATATAACCTTGTTAGAGTTAAAATGCAGATGCAGAAAGTGAAAAAGGCAATGAGTCGCTTTCAAAGTATTGCTGTCAACATGAAGTTAAAAAGAAAAACATCAGAAATCCTTGACACCAGTCTGACTGCAACTACTTATTTAAATAGACGACTAATCTTTCAATATCTGACTGAATAGTTGGTTCACCAACAATTATTTAAATCCCCATCTCTGCTTTATGTGGCCATACTTTCTATTCTCAGTACTACTACATGTGTACTGTACTTAACTACAGTAATACTACACACTACAAATATGCACATCTGCAAGCTGTACCCTGTGGCATGCACATTATCATAAGATATTCACTCAAATTGAAATTAAGTAAGATATGTAAATTGGATTATTATAAATTGATTAGAAATGCTTTTAAACAATTTTTTTTGATTTTGACATGTTTTTATCTGTTTGTGAAAAAACAAAAAGGGTATTTTAATGATGGGTTTGTCCTGTAGACCAGCTTAGATAAGGTCAAACATGAAAGCTGCAAAAGGCTGGGAAGACTAAAGCTAGACTCGATTATTCTACAATAAAAGACTTTCAGTCACTTAGGTACGGTGGTACTGGTTGAAATGTGAGATTTGTCAAACAGTAAGGTCTTGTTATGTCTAGACTACCAAACTGGAGCATTTGCAAGTTTTGAGATCTAAGACAAGACCAGTCAAAGAATGCCATAATCCAAAACTTACAACTCACTTAGACCTGATGACTAATTAAAAAAGCCCCATATGTTTTTAACACTGGTTGATTCATCCCTTCAAAGGGTCTTTCTTTGTAGCTTTTTTATGCAATGCTGCATCATGCACCATGAGCTGATGCAAAGACAATGAAAAACATACAGACATCCTGTGACATCTAACCCAATTGTGGTCCCTAGGAGACATTCAGTGACAGTCAGCAGGCCAGCTCCGGGCCACTTTGTCTCCAGATTCTTTTTTTTTTTCTTTCTTTCTTTCTTGTTTTTTGTAAAGGATATGCGCCATTTGATTACCCGCCTAGCAAAGTGCAACACAAATGACAGGAAAACCTTTTCTTTTTTTTTTTTTTTCAAGTCAGATTTTATCCAATATTTAAATAAAGAATTCACGTAAACAGTTGAACGATGGGGGGAACAACCACTGCCACTTGTCTTTGTGTTTCTTACGAAAAGTAGGAAGGTAGGGGCTTTTGTTGGTTGCGATTTGAGCTGATAGATGTCATATTGCAACTAGGTTCTGAGGGCTGTTGACTTGAAGAATGTGATTGACATTTTCCAAGTCAACAGCCCTTACTAAATACAATTTTGTCACTTCTGGTAATGATGTATAAAAAGTCTTAAAGTGTATAGAGCCTTATCTCACAGTAAAAAAAAAATGAAAAAACTGCTTTGATTTTAGTTATGTTTGTTACGTAGGAAAAACACCCTATGCTGACAAATACTTGTCACTGCTGTGACATTTACTGATTTAATTGAAATATTTACTTAGGTCTATTGGAAACTTTCTACAGAATGAATGTAATTGAAGCATTTTTAGTGCATCCTTTACTTTTTAGAAGTTTTTGGGAACTTTTAAGTAGTAATTCACAACTTCCTGTTTTTTAACTATGAGATTGTCAAGCGTTTTATTTTTTACTTTTCAAAATGGGAAAGAGGGAGTCAGAAAGTGGCTACAAAGTATTATTAATCATCAAAATATGCCCATATATTCAGTTAGAGTAATAATTAAAAAGTTAAGAATAGCTGGATCCATGACAGACAAGTTTGGATGAGGACCCAAGTTTATTTTGCCATTATCCAGACAAAGGAAGACAGCAAAAAAATCTCCAAAACTCAAATTAAAACAAAAACTTTATCTAAGATTATGTTTGTGCATTAAGACATTTAATTTATTTTAAAGCTTTTAAAGGGTGCTGAATATCTTATCCTTAAATTGCTGTGAATCTTTGTTTTTCCTGTATGCCATGGTGTCGAATAGGAAAAACAAGGAAATGTTTCACACCAGAGATTTCTTTTTAGATGTCTTTCCTTAATAAGAGCACTTATACAAAGAGTTACTGTTCAATATTAAGTAGTCTTTAGTTGCTTAAGGAAACAATAAATGTCTCATTCACAACAATAGTCAGTTGGATATATATATACTGTATCTTTGGACCCTGTTTTAGCAAATTAAATGTGTAAACAAATTCAGTGTTCTTCAGCGTTCTCTGTTATCAGCTGTCTTGTGCTAAAGCATGCTAAGAACAACGGCACACCTGCTTTCATAACTGTACTCGCTGAAATAAATTATCAAGCTTCTAAAAGCAAACACCCAAAAACTGTACTGCCAATTATTTCTTTCGTAAGCCAACAGACTCCCTGCAGTGGCGTAATGGCTGTTTGGAAATGAGAACTTTGGAGATGCACACCAAACCGATGCCCTTGTCAAAGCGGGGTCACAAGGCAGAGCTGCAATATCCCAACAGTGGGGCCAAGGGCAAAGCATGTGTCATGTTTAGTTCACTTTGTTTTAGACTTATCGGTTGTCATGCACATAGCTATGCAGGCAAACAAAACTGAATAAATTCTCAGCTTTTTTTTTTTTTATAAAATAGAATGTGCAACTTAGTTAATTCAAATTCAAATTAGTGCTATCATTTCAGAACACTAAATATTGTCTTTATGAGTTGTTAAAGTTTCAGCTTTGTTGGGATTTTTCAGGCATATTTAAGGTTTAATTATTAGTGTGTCATGCTCTCTATAAAATGGACAGATAGCATAATTTGAACTCGACATTAACCAAGAAATTATGATCTGACATGAATGTTATAAACGTATTACTGATTAAACTTTACTTTTCTAACAAATTTATGTCAGATTATGATTTCTTGGTTAATGTCAAGTTGTCATAACGAAGACATTTTGAATAATGTCAACTTTGTATTAAAAGTGCCATGATTTACCGAATGACACTTTATGACAACAGTGTTATGTCATGTTTATGACAGTGTCATGACAGTCTTATTCACAACCTGTCAAATAAAGTGTTACCCAAGAATCTAATTAAAACATTTTTAGCCATTCAAATACAGGGTTTGCAAAGCATCAATTTGTTGAATAAAAAAAATGTATATATTTTGGGGGTCAACAAATGCTCTTGAGCCCAAGTCTAAACTCTTACATGCCAGTCACACTTACAAGTGCCATATTTATTCATTTGATAACTATCTCCAGATAGTTGATAGAAAAAAACAAGTTATAAAATTGGCAAAGGCAGAAGAAAAAAAAGAAAACTCCCTGAGCCACTTAAGAATTATACTTTGTCGGCAACAGCAGTGGCAAAAACTAAGCATAGTTTCATCATTTTATGTGTGCCAGCATGAAATTAAGTCCCTGAGGCTCATTGAAAATATTCATACAGTATATATTTGACTCCTAACAGTCACATGGCAGCTGTGAGACTGCCAGTATGTACATATGTATACTTTTTAATTAAAATCTGCCTCGAAAGAAGACATGTCACATGGCAGTTATGACTTGGTTTATACTGAAACTTCACATTCACTCATTTATTCAACGACTGGAGGGCTTTCTCTTCCTTACTTTTCTTCTTGTGCTACTGACGTATGGCTTCCCTTAAAGCTGTAAGGGAGTTTTTGGTCTTGTGTCAGTGGTGGTTCAAAATATCTTTGTAGGATGTGTTGCTACAAACTGGAATGACCCACAGGCCCCCGTGGTGCTGCAATTTGTGCTCGATATTACAAAAATCTGCACAACCTACCTGTTCTTCTCATGCCATCCTCTTTTTGCTTTTTTATGTCATGTGCAAAATGTTGCTCCACCTAAAAATTGGTCCCGCGTAGATGCTCATTGGTTTAGCCTCAATCTGCAACTTAAGCTTTGCCTGTTTCTTCAGAAGTTGGTGACAAATAAAACTTACCCTGTTTTCATGCTTGTTTCTTCCCATCAGATGAGTTTCTCAACTCTTTTTACATTTACTTAGTTGTGATTCTGCCTCATTTCCCTGTTCTTTTCTAACTCTGTTTTCACTGTGACTTTGCTATGTCAGCTTCTCTTTTCTTGTTTTTTGTTAACATCCTCCACTCCCACTACCTCTTTCTTCCCATCTCCTTGAATTCTTACTTTGCCCTCTCTCAGAGTCACCTTGTCTCTGCTCTCATTTAAGATTACTGCTCTTATGTGCCTTTCAATCCATCTCACTCTTCAGTATTACTTTGTCTAACTTTCCCTTGTGTACCCGTAGTCTGTCATGTATGTTCAACTACATTTGGAGTGACATCCAAATGTCTGCCAACGTTCAGCTGAGCATGCACTCCAGTTCGGTCTGGGGTAGTAACCACTAAATTGATTTTATCCTAATAAATGCCATGTACAAGGCATTTCAAAGAGAACCACTCAAATTGTAAATGGTTTCCCTTTGAGTTTTTTTTAAATTATTATTATTTATCTGCTTTAAACTGTGACAAAATACTTCTTAATTCCAGAAATTATCAGCCACAACTTTGTTTCTTTCAAACTCCTAGCTTTTGATCTTTTTTGGCTTTTAAAAATTGCTCCATAAAAATATCTTGAGTGGAACATTGTTCTGCTTTTATGTGGTTTGTAGATTTTAATGGTTTTGACAGGCACTTTTTTATCAACTAAACAACTGCCTTCCTTGGGCAACACATGATACTATGAGGGAATGATTGACTCAAGAAAATAGTAACAGCTTGAATCTGTCCTCATCTCACCATCTGTCTGACTTATAAATTCAACCTGATAAAAGGTGTATTTTGACCAGGTTCTGGTCTGCATTCTGGTTCTTGGGTTCAGTAATTTTTTTTAATTATTGTTATTGATTTTTTTTTTTTTTTGCTTTGTTCATTTGTGTTTCAGTTGACATTCTGTTTATCCCATGTTTATAACATGTTCTTCTGTGACTTTCTCATTTGACTGTATCATTCGTCTAGTTGCGCTCAGTCTTTTAGGCTGGCTCGTCTTCAGCGACTTTTTAACTGTTGATTAAACTCACCTGGTCCTTGTTTCTACCAATCACCTCTTTTGGACTTTTCAAGCCCGCATATTTCCTCCATTCCTTGCTGGATCCTCTGCTGTTCATTCATGGTTTCTGGTTCTCTTAAGCAATACGTCATGTTTCAGATATTTATGTAAGTCCTGGACCTTATTATTTCATTAAAAACCACATCCTTCAACTCCTGTAGTCTTATGTTTAACTGGATCCACCACCAACTGTGTATGACATGCTTAGCTATTATTATGAGCCCTGGGTGTGAAGGGGAGCACTTTATGCTTTCACCCAGTTGTCTGTCTTTGAGACATTTATCTTGAGGGAAGAAGGAAGTCATAATTGATCTGACTGGCCAACAAAACTTGACTGCAAAAGCATTGAAGTAGTCCACAGCATTTTTAATTATGTGGAATAATTCTTGGTATGCTGTAGAAGAAGGAAACAGTGACGGGGAGAAACATGAATTACTAATGATCTAAGTGATGTGAATACTATGACTTGCAAACTGTTAACGCCCAACAATGCTTAGGTTTTTATGATCAGTCATCAAGCTTGTACTGGGAAGGGACGGGCCTGAGCATCTATTTGTCCACAGCCCTGGTGTGTGCCAGTGTGAGAGGATGGAAACAGCTCAGATTACATTAAAAAAAGTTTTTCTTAATATTGATCCGTTTAAAAGTGTAATTATTTTGACCACACAAGTTTTTGTTTGTCAGGGTTGAGTTTAAACAGTTCAACTAAAAATGTTTAGTTAAAAAAAAATCTAATATGCTTGAACTGATCAAGTCTGAACTGGATGCTAATGCACTATTATTTAAATGCAGTTTGAGACCGACAAAAACTTATTTTATTTGTAAAAACACAGAAAGGGAGCATTTAAAATTATTGCACAAGTATGAAAAATAAATCAAAATGTCCTGTGATGATGGTGGATTGTGATCAATAAAACTATTTGTTTATTTGTGGGAAGTAAAGTTGGGTATGTTTAGTTTTTTCAAAATATATCAAAACTCTTACCTCCTGAGCAAATGTGTCGTTAAACCTCTCATTTATGCACTTTGAATTATAAGAATTAAGCTTTGAATCAGTCTAAATTTCTGTGCTTTCAAAAGTCACCAAGGTCTCTTTAAAAGAAATGGGTGCAGTGTCTCAGCACTAGTGCTTGACTGACCTACTTCGTTTGGAAACCACAGAAATCTGCAATACAGGTTTAAATCTTGATCCTTGATAAAGTTTACTCACAAAATTTAGTGAGTACAACTCACTAAATTTGAAGATGCAAATCAGCTTCAATCTGCCACAACTATGGAAGATATGTATTCATTTACTAAAATGGTGTAAGATGTATGGCCAGATGTAATGGAAAGTACTCCTTTTAAAAACTCTGGATTTTTGGCTCATCTGTCAACAGAATCGTTTCCCAACAGCTTTGAGGATCTTTAGGATGTTTTTTGTAAAATGGAAACAAGTCTTTATGTTCTTTTGACAGGAAGTTCACAGCTCGGATCTCCCATGGATGCAGTTGTTGACCAGTCTTTCTTCCTGTTGAATCATGCATGCTGTTGTTGCAGATGTTGCTATAGGTTCCTTTGTGATCTCTTGGTTGAATTGTCAAGTTGTTGCAAGGCTGGCCACTCCTGTGAAGATTCACCACTGTTCCATACTTTCTCCATTTGTGGGTAATGGCTTTTGCTGGAGTCCCAAAGCTTTGAAAATTATTATATAGCCCTTTCTTGGGATTTTGTTTTTTATCTGTTCTTGAATTTTTTAAGGTCAGGGTATGAAGTGTTGCTTTTTGAGACTTTTTATCCTACTTTATGCTCTCAGGCAGGTTGTATTTTAGTGATTTCATAGTTCTTGAGGCTAGGCAATAATCAGTTGTTGTGGCAGGTAAACGTGAACCAAAAAAAGATTTTTTTTAATCACTCTAGATACATGATTTACCAAGAAAATCAACTATACTTTCAGACAAGGGTTTGATTTTTTTTTTTTAACTTAATTTATTAAATGGGGAATTCATTTAATAAATGAAATCCCCAATGATCACTACTTTTTGTATTTGCTTAGGTTACCTTTTCATGGCATTTAGCAAATATGAGTAAGAATGTCTGTTCTTTCTTTCTTAGTTTTTTTTGTTGTTGTTGTTTGTTGTTGTTTTTTTTTATTTGAATTTTAGAAGACCAATCAAATCTATCTACTTTTGGGATGCAGGAAAAAGAGAAACACCTTGTTCCCATAACACAAAGTGTCTAAAAACTCGTAACTCTACATTCTAGCTATGTGACCCAGACAAAACAAAGACATATTAGGGGTTAGAATCATTCAGCTATGAATTCAATTAAGAGAAAAATAAGTTAATTAATATAATAATTGTACATAAAACCCTTGCTGACTTAGGCTTTTAAAAGTGAATGCATTATCATAGTGTGATTGTTGTGTTGTCTCAGACAACATTCTTTGATTGGTCTAAACTGAAAGTATCTTTTTTCTTCTTCTCAGACACAAGATAGAATTGTCAGCTCATATAATTGGTGCATATTGAGTGAATGCAAGTGGAGAGATAGCAGACAATGTTCAGCCCACAACAAATAATTTCATAGTTGTCTCTTTATTACGTAACTGCATGAATCATAGCAGTTTATTTAGATTTTTTTCCCTTTTTTTCCCAGCTATGTGGAGACAACATTACCCAGCAGGGTCTATAGACAGACAGTTAAACTATAAGCAATGGCAAGAAGCCTCTCTCTCTCTTTCTCTCACCCTCCCGACATCCCATAATGATACTCAGACAGACTCAGGCAGACGCCTGCTCGGTCCCGATTGGTAGAACTGTTGCCAGGGAGCGTTGCCTTCTCAACGTGGATAGAATCTGTTGTCTGGTACACTTTAGACATGAGAACAACTGCAGGATCTGAATATTTATAACGAGGGGACTGTTCATATTGAGATTGTACAGAAGCAACATAAGCAAGAGCGGAGGGCTCTGCTATTGTTCAGGCTCACATGAAACTTTTCACGCGGTTCGCTCTTTGCATTGGTCCTTGCACTTGAAATGAGACATTAATTGATGCTATTACTTCTCTGTGTCTTTAGGAGATAATTGTTGGAGTTGTGGGTAGGTTTTCACAATCTCCATTGTCTGAGACCCGCTCGATTGAACTCACTCGAATTATTCAAAAATAGCCCAAAAAGACTCTAGCTTGAGTTAGTTTGTGCTTAACCCCTATCCTATTGTCATTTATGCAGCTACAGTAGAACTGGTAATTAAAATCTGCGAGTGTATGCGTGATTGTGCATGTGTTTGTTTGCCATCTGGAGGATCCTCTTGTGTCTTCGTATTATTCAGATAAGGCTGGACCTGCTGCTAAGCTTAATAACACTGTGCAAAGGTATGAGTCCCTAATTAAAAATGGATGCAACACATTTTGAAGAAAGCAGACAAAACGCAATCAGGATAGCATTTCAGTTGAGTTTATAAAACAAAAAACCCCCCCCAAAAAACCTAAATGTCTGCACAGGCAAAGCGCCAGAAGTCAGAGTCAGGCATATAAGTATGATGATTATTAAAACACATCTTAATGTGCTAGAAAGTTTTAAGATGGGAAATCAAACTCTCCTGGGGTAATGGGAACAAAAGTTTTGCAGTGGGGCACACACACTTTCGTTGGAATTTGCATGTCAATTCTTGTGTGTGTAAATCCACATTTGCACCTTAAGTTTTTCTTTTGCACATTTTCCTCTATAATGCATGTGTTCCTGTTTCTTATTCATTCAGCCATACATTTGCATAAATATGCAGCTATGTGTCTGTGTATATGTGCTATGTGGCACTCCACTGTCCTGTCTGCCTGACTCAACATATTCTCTGCTCACTCTCCTTTGCTCTTTCTCTCTCCCCCTCCCTCTTACTCTTTTCCCTTTCTGCTCCAACCCCCCCCCCCCAACCTCCCCTCCTCCAATCTCTCCCTCCATCCTCTCCTTCCCGCTCTGCCTGGCTGGCACGTACATGCATGTCTGTAGACTCTGTACTGTGCTTGCTGCCGTGGCACGCGCCAACCTCACTGCAATGCAGCCCTGTGTGCATTAATTGGCAGAGAGACAGTGGGTACGTGGTATGCAGGATGGGAAGGGTAGGAAAAAAGGGAGGGGGTGCTGGGGGGGTGAGCAAGAGGCAATGTAAGGACACAATAGTAACAATTACCAATAGACAGACGAGTGGACAAGCAGTCTGGCAGCATCCCAATGGGACAGACACACAGACAAACAGAATGTGTATTGCTGAGTGTGCATGGGGAGATTACCTGACGGGGTGTGTTTGCGTGGGTGTGCGTGTATGTGTGTGAGAGAGAGAAAGTGCAGGGGACTCAGTTTATGTCTGTTTGCATTAGCATGTTTGCGGATTTGTTTCTCCGGCATTTTCACAGAGCTTTTTTTGTGTGAGCTCACTCATGTGTGCCTATATGTGGCGTGCAGATACCACACACTCTGTGGCTAAGCTCTCCCAACCAAACTCACTGACTCACTGTATTCAACCCTCGGTGATATCTTCACTTTCATGTTTCTGCTGCGACTGAGGAGTAAAAGTTTGCTCAGTTTAAAGTGCAACTTTCTCCACCTGAGGTTACTTTGGCAGAGAGTGAAATGAGTGTGTCTTGACACTGTCAGGGAATGCGCTCCGATGTAAAAAGTGCTCTGCGTCAGCGTTTTATTTATTTATTTTAATGTTCCATATTCAAAGGAAAAAAGATGGAATGAGATTCTGAAGGTCGTGATTGCTCTCATCTCCTAAAATTTCTTTAGAGGGAGCTGTTTCCATCATGCTTCTCAGTTTTAAGCTAGAATGCAAGAATAGCAACTTTTGTGTGTATACTGCCTTGCAAGCTTGCGCATACCCCATCAACCGTTCTTATGTTTTGTATTTTATTGGGTTTCCATTTAATAGACCATATCAAACCAGTACAAATGTCCAACAACATAATCTGGTCATAAGGGGGCCAGAGTTAAACTTTTCTGGCCTACATGCAAAATGCTACCCTACACACCACACAGAAAGGTTGCACAATTCATGTGCACCCTGATACCTACTGGGAAATAAGGTGATAGCAGGTTGTGGGAAGGTCTTTCTCCAGCATGGAAATGAAAGGTGGTCAGAGTTGAAGAGAAGTTGGATGGATTAAATATTTGAAATAGTGAAAGTAAACCTGTTACAGAAAAAAAAGTGATAGTGGGAAGTAAGACCAAACTTGGATCGGGGTGACCCTAAATCTACAGCTAGACTTTCAATGGAAAGGTTTGATGAAAGATTGACCCAGTCAAACTCCAGACTTGAATATCAAGTCTGGGGTAATGGTTCTGCTATGGTAGGAGGGATCAGGAGATTTATTGATGGATGGATTTGTGCCTCTTCTGCTGTAATTCGTGTATTTCTCCAGCCTGTAATGGTGAATAGAGAAAGAGCTGAGCAACAAAGTGAAGCTCAGCATTTAGGAGTCGGTCACCGATGGTCATAAGCTATGGCTCATTACCGGAAGAACGAGATCGCTGATACAGTGATTTAAGTGAGTTTCCTCTGTAGGCTGATGCTAAGATAGATAGATAGATTTTTATTACTAAGAGAAGAGACAAGATGAGGGACTTTGCCATTTGGAAGGAACTTTGTGTACAGTCACTGCTCCTCCGCTTTGAGGGAATCAGTTAATGTATCTGATCTGGAGAACACCTGTTAGTGACATTGCCCTAAAAACCTTTCACTGCAATTGCACTGAAAAGTGGTTCTACAAAGTATTGCCACAGTGGCAATGAATACAAATGAAAGTTTTAAAAAAGTTTAATTGTGCACTTTTCATCCTAGTGCACAATTATGCGCCGCTTTATGTTGGTCTTTTACATTAAGTCCAAATATAGTTGAACCTTATAGCTGCGTTCTGAAAAAAACATTGGATAAAGTTGCAAGGGTGTGAATACTTTTGCAGGCAGTATGTGTTTACACAAACACAATAATACATTTGTTACACATCCATCATAGCAATTTGCATTTTTTTTAAGCCTCCCACACAAATCTTTGTGGTACTTATCGTCTTCGGTACTGAGCTTCTTGTTGCCGTTGTCCTGTCACTGGCTGCAACATCCGCCTTCTCTCCTCTCTCATCCACGTCAAGCGACATCTATGGAGGCCGTTTTTTTTTTTTTTTCTGTGCTGGCAAAAAAAAGTAACAGCAGAAGCAGAGAAATGCCACCTAAATAAGCAGAGCTACCAAAGCGGAGGTGTAAATTAATCATTTAATTTATCAATTCATGTGCAAAATAGGGCTTGTGTGGAGACAGTGCTTTGCTCTGGTTGTGTGTGGGTGTTTTGGCAAGAGATGTCCTGGCATGATTCAGAGAACATACACGACACTTGCTGAAAGTAAAAAAAAAAAAAACTCTCTCTTTATTTGTCCCCCGCTATTGTCTCAAAAAGTGGAAAACACCTCTCGGCAAACTTTTCAAACCTTCCAGTTTAAAGGCTGGCTGAGTGAAGGAATGATGCATTCTCTCCAGACTTGCGTCAAAGCGGCAATTCAGAAGTTTCACTATTCCGTGTCTAATTAATTAACAGCGTGCACGACCTCTGCAGGCTTCTCTCATTTCTCTTTTGTCTGAGTCATTCCCCTCCCTCTGCTCTGTCGCACCGTATAGACATCCGTGTTAAGGGGCATGTGGCAGAAGTTGCTTCAATCTAATTGTCTTTCCCTGCTCGTATTGTCCTCAAATGACTTTCTCTCTGTCTCAACTCTCCCCTCCCTCCCTCGGACTTTCTCTCTGCCCAGTCGCTGTCTCGGTCTGTAACTGTAGCCTGTGTTTTTCTCTCCCTCCCACTCCCTGCGACGTATAGATACTGCATTGATCAGACACACACGCGCAGACACATGCACACGCACTCACCAACCCAGCCTCCCACTCCTTTCATCATTGATTCGCCCTGCTCTTCCCTCTTCTCTCGCTCTCTCTCTCTCCTCTATATTCTCTTGCTCCTCTCTTCCCTCTGTACAGCAGCACTTGTTGAATTCAGCCCTCAGAGAGTAGAAAGCAAGGAGAGATAATGATAAGGAGGCATTGAGACGGGGCTGGAGCAGACCGCGAGCAGAGAGAATGGGGTCTTGGAGGACATAAAGATAGGAGGCAGGAAGAGGAGAAAAAAAAGTCATAGAAGCTTCTCTGAGGCAGACACTTTAGGTGAAAGCGGGAGCTGGCCAGACGGAGGAGAAACATCAGAGTGCTCTTCTTTCTGTCTGTACTACTCCTCATCTGTCCTGCTCCCGACTCTGCTTAAAGCAGAAGACTCAGAACTGTCTCTGCTAACAGTGAGCAGTATTTCTGCATGTTAGCAGAGGAAAAGTTATGATGTGCTGGTTTCCTCCAGGTGAGTGCTTAGGTGCCAGGTTACACAGTAATTTCCCTACGCAGCCTACACTGCCTGCGCCTGTGTATCTGTGTATGCATGCACGCTTTTATGTAAGTAAGCCAGAGTGCATGTGTGTCTGTATGGAGTTCATGAAGTGGGAGAGAGAGAGAAAGGGAGGGAGAGAGCGAGGCTTTGTGTGCTTGTGTGTGTCTGTGTGTTAAAGAGGCGGTGACATTTTTTCAGTTTGTATTCCTGGAAACTGCTCTGCAGCATTGCTCAATAATGAAACTACTGCGTATATGTATGTGTGTGTGTGTGTGTGTGTGTGGGTAGGTGGAGAGACAAAGACAATGATACAAGGTTCATGGAAGTAACGAAGGTGCAAGTATTCCTGGAGAATGCGCTGTGAAGGAATTCAAGGAACTGTTGGCATTAATGCGTAAATAAAAAAATCTGTCTATCCTAAGCTTAAAAAGGGAGCAAATGCTGACAAAGATGTAGGGTCAGCAAAATGAAGGAGAATCTATGAACTCAGACATAAAAAACTGTCCGTACTCAGTGGGTTTTGTTGCTGAAGGAAAAAAAAAAAAAAAAAGTTATTGTCAAGGCTATCTTCCAGGCCATCAAAGTCCAAGCTGCAGGGAAACTGCTGTTCATGCATGACAAGCAATACATGGAATGAGCCTTAGGTTTCCAGGAATTAAAAGTCATGTCAAACAACACAGCCTTAAGAGGTTTCACAACATTTCTCATACAGTAGGCATGGTGTATCCATTTTTTTTGTCCTGTGGAGTGACTTGGCTCCTCCTTCCTCTCTCCTGTCTCAATCTCTCACCCACTGTCTTCGCATATCCATCTTTCTTTCACACTCCTCTCACTTCTCCCTCAACTGTATTCGTTTTCTCACTTAATTCCATCTCAGTTTTCAGTCTTTGCTTCCTCCTCTCAGTTGTCGCTCCTTGCATCTCTCTCTCCCTCCCTCTCTCTCTTTCTCTCTCTAGCAAATCTATTCATATTTCACACATTTTTCTACTTTTTTTTTTCCTGCTAAAAGATGTCCTCCATACATTTTTTTGTTTCGCCTGTTTTGATTTTACAGATGTCTTTCTTGGTGGAAGAGTGAAAATCTGAAAGCCCATCTTCCTCTCCCCCTTTGGCCAACATGTCCCAGCTGCTCCATGTGGAGATCCCGAATTTTGGAGCCACGGTTCTGGGCTCCCTCAATGAGCAGCGGCTGCTGGGACATCACTGTGACGTATCCATATTGGTAAAAGGTGAGTAAGCTGGAAATTTTTTTATTATTATTATTAATTAGTACATTTTGCAGAAATGTTTTTAAAGTCCCTCTCTGGCTGAACTAGGTCAGGCTTTTAAAGCCCACCGGGCCGTTTTGGCGGCCAGCAGCCTCTACTTTCGTGACCTCTTCAGCAGCTCAACTAAGACCCAGTTTGAGTTGCCTTCCTCAGTCACACCTGCTTGCTTTGAGCAGATCCTCACATTCTGCTACACAGGGAAGCTAACGATGGCAGCGAGCGAACAGCTGGTTGTCATGTACACAGCTGGCTACCTCCAGATTCAGCATATAGTTGAAAGAGGCATGGACCTGATGTTTAAGGCAAGCTCACCTCACTGTGACTCGCAAACTGCAGGGTCCTTAGAGGAGACGGGATCAGAGCCGCAGAGTCCTCTCAATAATGGTATTAGCCTATCAGTAGCCAGCGTTCTGGGAACCCAAAGCTGGTCTACGTCGTCCCTACTCTTGCCTCAGCGTAAAATTAAAATAGAAGTGGGTGACCCAACACCGATTTCCACACCCTCAACACAAACCAAGATTTCAACCTCGGAGCTGGGGAGCCGGTTGGCGAGGGCCTTCTACACAGCAGCTGGAGGCCCTGCTATTCCTGGTATGCCTACCTTCCACCTTCAAGGAACCACTGGAGGCGGAGCCGGGGGTGGGGCGGGCGGAGGAACAGGTGCGGAAAGGTCCAGCCCAGGAGAGTCGAGCCTTCCCACCACAGACAGCCCCACATCCTACCAGAATGATGATGAGGAATTTGAGGAAGAGCCATATGATGGGATCGCAGAGGATGCCTACAGTCAACTCTATGGACGTCCCACTAACCCCTATGGGAGTGAGTACAACATTCCAATCTCACGCTACTTGTTATTGCGAAAATACATTAGCAAAACAAAAGGCTATATATTAATTAGATATGCAACTGATTTCCAGCCACCAATTTGTAAAGTTTAAAGGGAAACCTTTTTGATTTATCTGCAGGAACTCTATCTTTTTTCCTAATTTCTGCATAATTTGAAGACATAATTGCCCAAGTTATAAAATATTTATAATGATATGCCTTCTCAAAAACATCATAGTTACAAAGCTGTTTGTCTCTGTATAACTAAACATCTAAACATATCTAACAAACATATCTAAAATCTTACAGAATACTGGGCAGAGATATATACAACCCTGGTTAGCAATAGTAACTATCAACGTCAATCTCTGTTTGCACTCCCCTATAGATTTAACTCCATTATCTTAACTGTGGGATTTCCCAGACACCCATCAGTTCTTAATCCAGCATATTCTGTGACAGAATTGAACTATTCAAGGGATTGAACAGAGCGTCTTTGCTGCGCTATGTTCAGGTTCTTGTTATTTTGTTGGCACTAATTTCTGAAGAGAAGCAGCCTAAAGAAATAGCTGAAATACCTTCAAAGAAAACACATTTTCCTTCCAAGAAGTTTCTTCTTATGCTTTGTTTCCGATGGCAGATTATCAATCGGGCCGGTCCAACATAAAATCAACTGATTCCAGTTCAACCAGATTATTTCTTAGAGCAAGAACTCCCTATCACTCACAATTGCAATTTTATGAGTTTTATATTAGTGTTCGGCATAAGGGCATTAGTTTTTCAACTACCTTTGGCTCAAATCTGGGATATTCACTTGAAATGGGACCAATCCAACATAAACATTTAAGTAAGGCTCGAAATGACTTTCAGAAAAAATTTGTAGGATTTCTCCAGAGGTTTTATGAGTAGGACTTAAAAAATAAGAAATAAGATATCAACATCCATTTTATTCCATTTATATTATTTAATCTTTCATAAATTATGTATCCTGCACATCTCAGGAAAGCAGGACGTTGTGCCTCCAGAGTTTGTGTGGGCTCTCCCATTTTAAAGATAGACTTATGGAGTTAGGATCGGAGTGCATCGTGACCAACAACACAGCCATTATTACAGCAATAGCAGCTCCTTCACTTTGTAATGATGTTTTCAACTTAATTTCACACTGGTGCAGACATCCCTGTTCTTGAACGCATCCGTTTTGTTTACATTCACATCCAGGAAGCTGATGGTTCTAAGAGATGCTCACAAACATGACATATGCACCCATTCTCCATCATTCTTTTTTCACCCTGAAACTGAAAGGCATGGCATGGGGTTTGTTAAACTCTAGAGTTTCAGTAATTCATGAAATCCACTCTATCTGCAATCAGTCAGAGCACCGCAGGGTGACATTGTTGGACATTTGAGAACCATGCACCTCTTTCCTGTGTGTGTGTGCGGGGGTGTGGGGGGGTGTGTGTGGGGGTGTGTGTGTGTGTGTTTTGGAAATAATGCATTCATTCCTGCTGTTCTCTCTATTTTGCATTTGTGCTCATATGTCTCCAAGTCATCACAGAGGTTAAAGCAAATCATTTAGGGTGGAAAAAACCCAGCAGTTCTTTTTTTGGGATTTGGGTCCCTCTAAAAGTCAGGTTACTGATGCAGCATCATTACTTATCTGGGATACATCTGCAATGCTCTGAAACATTTATGAAACACAACAAACTTGCATCAGATTACCCAAGCTACTTCACAAAATCAATTTCAAATCCTTTATTGTCAAAAAGGGAACAGATAGTAGCAATAAGAATGTTATTTTTGCTTTTGCGGCATGCATAGTGCCTAGCAAAAGTATCCCTACCTCTTTTTTACGTTTTCCCACAACCTCAAACTTCTATGGTGTTGAGATTTTATGCAGTGAACCAGGGACTTCCAGTTCCAGTCTTGGAGAGCCACTGTCCTGCAACTTGTAAACACATCCGTCCTCTTATTACACCTAATTTAAATGTCTGAATCATCACCATAGAAACTCACAAAGTTCTTCATAGGCCTGGCAATGAATCATTCATTTCATTCAGGTGTGTTGTAGCAGAGATGCATGTAAAAGTTGGGGAACAGTGGATGTCAAGGAATGAGCCACTGTGACAAGCCAAAACAAAGTAGCACATAATTGTAGATTGGAAGGAATATGAAAAAGGATTTTCAGCAATTATTACTATTATTAGTAGTAATTCAAAAAGTGTGGAGTGGAGTTACATTCAGCATCCCGTAGTCCACTGGGGAGCTACTTTGCTACAATTACAGCTATAAGTCTTTTGGGGCAGTGGCTTTGTATCAGAATGCCATTCGGGTTTTGTTCTGGACTGGGCCAATCAAACACATCATTATACACATTAATGGTTGTCCTTCTGACGGGTGAACGTCTGCCCCAATCTCAAGCTTTTTGCAACATCTACTAGGCTTCCCTTGTAGATCCCTGCATTTAGCATTTGTCTCCATCTCCATAGTCACCACCATGTTTCAACGTGAGGAAAGTGTATGGAGAAAGGTCAGTCATTTTAGTTTTCCACCACAGATAGCACTTTTCAATTAGACCGAAATGCTCCCAAATCCTCTCTATTGGTAAACCTCAAACATGACTTATTATGACTTTCTTTAGATGTCAGCTTTAGCATTGCCAGTGTGTTATATAGGCCAGATTTACTCAGCTAATTGTTGTCCTGTTGATACATTCTTCCACTTGAGCTGTTCTCTGCAGGTCCTCCAGATTTATCATGGAGCTCTTGGCTGCTTCTGCAATAATTGCCAAATGTATCCACCCTGACATTTTAAGTGTACAGCATTGTCTTTTGCCATTAGAAGCTGCTTACTGACTAACATTTTCTAACAAATCTCTTGGGAACAAATCTACTTGTACTTAGATTACATTAGAAGACAGTAGACTCACTTTGTCTGAAGCAAATCAGCTGCACTGGATGTTTTTTAGGGATATTGAAGAAAGGAGGTAGACACCACAACCTTTTTTTGTTGTACAAATATTCAGTATGGTGTTCCTTTGACTTGACAATTATGTAATAATAATGCAAATGAATACACTGAAGTTGGTATGAATACTTTTGCAAGGCATTGTAGTCTAGCACACTGTTGTAAGCATACAGCAATGGTAAGGTTGTGTTTTTATTTATGTCTCCAATTTCTTTTCCTCAAAATATTTCTCTTTTTTATGTTATTAGTCCAGGACAAGCCAGAGTTGGCAGCAATGCCATTGGCCTTGGAAAATCGCAACTGCGTGCTCATCCGCAGAGACCTGGTGGCACTTCCTGCAAGCCTCATAAGCCAGATTGGCTACCGCTGCCACCCTAAGCTCTACACTGAGGGGGACCCAGGAGAGAAGCTGGAATTGGTCGCTGGTAGGCATACAAACACAAGCTTTTATTTAAAAAAAAGACATTAACATGCACAGATAACATTAGTTCTCTGGAAAACATTCACACTGTTGCACCGAATTTTAATTTAAAATCCAATACCTATAAAATTGCATTTCACTGATTGAATTAACTCAAACTAATAAACTCAGGATGTCAGAGGGGTGCTTTGTTGAGGAATAGAAACACGATTTATGGATCAGAGAACAAACAGATCATGAATGAGAGAGCTAACCCTCAGCAATCTGTCAAAGGTTATTCTCTGGCTATTGACTTTTTTTTTTGCATTTGCGTTTATATTTTTGATTAAATTAGAGATAGATGTCAACACCTTTTAAATTGAATTGTAATAGCTAATTTTAAAAAAAAGCTGTCTGACGCACATTCACAGAAGTCATGAAGGGGTCGCGAAGCGTGAATAGTCAGTAGATCTCAGATATTTCAGTTTGTTTGGAGTGGTGGGTTTAATTTGTGCTGTGAATTTGTGCTATCTGAAAGGAATAAAACAGAGCTGCAGCGTTCTTGTGTGGAGATTTAAGACTGTGGCAGATGGACAACCATCTCTGCAGATATCATCAATCAGGGCTTTATGGAAGAGTGACCGAGTAGAAGTCAGACTAAAGTAAAAAGCATATGACTGGCTGCCGGGTGTTTGCCAAATGGCCCTTACAGAGTTCTGAGAATGTGAAGAGAAATTATTTTTTTCTCTTGCTGTTATGATGACTCAAAAACTGAATGATGTGGCCTGACTGCCAGATATTGCTCTTAGCGATCGGTAGAGAAGATGCTCTGAATGGGCAGTGACCACTCAACATGCGGGGAGCAAAGTGAAAAATAGATTTCCTTTTTCTTTAGCATTGAATATTTTCAAGCAAAAGAATTGAGCAATTTTCTGAAAGCCAGAGATAATCATGGCAACATTAGCAAGTTCTGGTTCAGGTTAGGTATCCAAAAGGAATTCAGAAAATTATAATGTGGTAAAAATCATATCTAATTTCAGTATGCATTAAATGAAGCAAACATGCTTCATTTTGTCTTGTCTGCGGTACTGTCCCTCAAACGTTTTCATATTGCTTGAATATTTCTTGTCACATTACTTCAGCAAACGTAAATGTATTTTACTGGGATATACAAGACAAATTCGTCCATAGTTGTGAACTTGAAGTAAATTGATACATGTTTTTTAGTTTTTTCCTTTCAAAAATATGTGAAATGGAGGTTGTACATATGAATATGAATTATTTTGCAATGAGTATCTAAAACCCATTGTGGCGCAATAACTATAGGCATACAGATGATTTTCTACTTGTTTCCTAATTTCCTGGTTAATGACGCTGATGAATTGTTTGACTCCCTTAACGACATGAAATACAGACGTAACTAAAAGATGAACTGTAACAAAACAAGAAAAAACCTAAACGTAAAGAGAAACAGATTCTGATAGAGGCATTGTTCTCAGGAAATTATTTTCTGTCCGTGTACCTCAGGAACCCAGGTGTTCATGACACGAGGCCAACTCATGAACTGCCATCTGTGTGCCGGTATCAAACACAAAGTGTTGCTTCGTCGTCTCTTAGCCACGTTCTTTGATAGGTGAGTGCAAAGCAAAGCACGAGTTGACAGTTATTGTTCAGATATGTGTTCTTCTCTTAGATGTGTGCTTGATTCCAGCACCGCTGCTGTTGTCACAAATCAACTTTCACACTCCATCTGTGGTCATGTTGTGCAATGCAGCTAGATGAGTGTGTGTTTCTGTGTGTCCCCATGTGATTTACTGTATATGTTTGTTACTGACTCTGCCCCCTGGTGTTTACTGTGTAATTTTGTAGAAACACTCTGGCAAATAGTTGTGGGACAGGCATCCGCTCTTCTACAAGTGACCCAAGCAGAAAGCCCCTGGACAGCAGGGTCCTCAATGCTGTGAAACGTAGGTTTATTGTGTAAATTTACTTGTGCATGTCTTTTTATAATAGGAGCTGTTTGACTAAGTGGACATCGCTGTTTTCTCCTCTTTTACAGTCTACTGTCAAAACTTTAACCCTAACTTCAAGGAGAGTGAAATGAATGTGATCGCTGCTGACATGTGCACAAATGCAAGGCGGGTCCGCAAGAGATGGCTCCCAAAGATCAAGTCCATGCTGCCTGATGGCATGGAAGTGTACCGGGCAGGCATGGGCATGAGTGCTGCTGCTGCCGTTGGTCTGAACCTAGCCCTGAGTGCCCCTCAGTCAGGAGTTTCTCTTTCCTTCGAGCATGATTTGAAGAGCCTAGAGCAAAGGCTGTATCCAGATCGCAAGGACCCTCTCAGGACTCATGCAGCCAGCCCCGGTGCAGGGTCGGCTGGAGCAGAAGCCGAAGGTGAAAGTGAAGCAGCAGTCCAGGAGGATCAGGAGGAAGATGACGACGAAGCTGGATCGGAGGGCGCGGACCGATCACTGGGGGCACCGATTTTGGTGTCGGTGGTCGGATCGGCAGATACGCCCCCCGAGCAGGGGGCAGAAAGTTTTGGACAAAATCTGAGGTTGAACGGACAGTAACTCTCCCTCCCACGTCGTGAAATGTGTTTAACACTCACATTTACTTCTTCTCAGTGTCTCATCCGTCACTCTTTCCTCTCCTCTGTGCTTCCTCGACAGAGAAATTTTGTTCTCCACACTCAAAGCTGCACTCGCAACTTTTATCAGACAAAAGTTGGTCGCACATGCATGCGCTCGTGTGTGCTTGTGTATTTGCAAACTTACATGCAGTGAGATAATAAGAAATAAAAAATAGCTATTAAAAGCATACACAGGCATGGCATTAGTCAGTTCGGGTCCAAGTATGTATTCAGCACTTGGGCGTCTGCAGCATTATTCTAAAAGGTCAAATAACAAAGCAGATGACTGTAATGATTCATAATATCAGTGCGACACCACCACCAGCTGGTTTGCAGCAGGTTGTAGTTTGCAGTGTAATATTATTTTATAAAGTGACTTGGAAAATTGTATTTGAGGAATATAGCTCTACAGCAAGACCACTTTACATCCCATTACTATTCGTATAGAATGTACTGTGAAAGAATTGTTTAGAAAATAAGAAACCCTTTCCTTTATTTTATCCTGTATTGCTTTGCCCAAGTATCATACCCCTTGAACCTGTCCATTTTTTTGTCACAGCTACGAACTTTATTGAGTTTTATGTGGATTTTACGTGACAGACCAACAAAAAACAGTGCGTGTTCGTGAATCGAGTTTGAGTTCATTCAATATGTGAGGAAAATGCTGTAGTGTTTTCTACTATTTTTAAGCAAATACATTTTTATTCACCCCCACCCCTGAGTCAGTACTTCCTAAACTTCACTGCAATTTCAGATGTTCTGAGTAGCTTTGCACAGCAAGACTGAAAGTTCTTGTCCTTTTTTTTCTTTGAAAATAATGTCATTTACTGTAACCCGAATTCGTCAAATTGAATTAAGAGTATTAAGAATATTTTAGATTTTTGGTGGGGGGTTTTTTTTGCTTAAAATTTAGCATTGTTTTCTTGTGTGTGATTGCACCTCATAATCACAACTTTGTGCTGATTTCTCACATAAATTCCCTATAAAATACATTAAAAGTTTGCAATAATACATGATATCATATGACATGGAAAAGTTCAAAAGGTATGGATACTTTTACAACACGCTGTGTTCTATCATTTTTATGATGAAAATTACAAAATATTATTTTCTGCAAGTACTTGTTTTTTTTCCCCATAACTCTAAGAACAAATGCCAGATAACAAATCTATCACACGTATTTGTTGTTCTCTCGTGCATATCTAGTCGGACATATCAGACAAGACTGTCAATGTGATGCCTGTGTCTGCTCCAGACCACACCTCCCAAGCCGCACATATGTACATGCAAATAAACACACAAACACTCATTCATTCATCATTACATTTCTGTAATACAAGAGTTTAATGTACTGATGTAATCAAATGGCACACTGTCCAAAATAATATGTTGCAGTGCTTTTGAACTCCAAAAATCACAGAATTCTTGGAGATACAGAGACATGAACAAAAACATGAGATAATGTCAAGACTTGCATGCATTAGTCCAAACAATGGCTGGAAATATTTGCTAAAGAGAACGGCAAAGTCCCATTTCTGCATTGAAATAAGATAACAGCTACTTTTGCCTGGAGATGTGATGTCAAAAACTAGAAGCACTTTCTCCATTTCTTTCTGGAAAAAGGCCGCCAAACGTTACAAATGATCTTGATGTAACCTTGCTTTGACTGTTTTTGACACCGTATTCGTTTGAGTTTGTTGCTGTTTTTTTATTTGTATGAATTCTGCAGAGTATTGTCCACTTAAATGGAGAAGAGTGAATATATGAAGTGCACTACACTGAAAAAACGAAAACAATGCCAGAGAGGAGTACTGTTCCCCCTTCATGAGGTGTTGTGAAATGTTTTGAGTCAATTCTGTCCTGTTTCCATCCTGTTTTTGTTGTTAGTTTGATTACTCGCTCTCCAATAGGGAAATGAGATGGTGGGTAAATTATTTAAAGAAAACTTTTAAGAGCAAATTACGCTGGTTTACTGCGTTTGCACTCAAGCGAGTGGGGGAAGCCAAGGATTCTGGAAAAGCGGCCCCTGCAAAAGACTGCAAATCCCCACCACGTTACCCTGATTACATAGTCAATCAGGCACTCTGTGGGCTCAGATAGAAACAACAGGTCTCTATTGACGATGACTGTTTCTGTGTTTTGTTGGGGGGACTGAGGCCGTGCATTCGTCAAGCCTGTTTTCTGTTTTTGATGTCTGTTTTCACGCTTGTTGCCGTTGCCATGCATAGGACCCAGTCCAAAAGAGCCTTTCTTTATCGTTTTTCTTTCATAATGATGCACTGTTGAATGTCGCCCCTTGTTCTTTGCTTGTCGTGGGTTTCAGTCAGCAGTCAAAGAACATTTAATTACAAAAGGAGACCATAAATTTAAATTTTTATCACAAATATTCTAAAAACAAATGTGGTGATTGCACAAGTGAGGTTAAACAGGTTTAAGGAGATGCTCTCGGTATATTTGATGTGTTATGTATTTTTTCAGTGATGTGCCACTTTAGAGATTGGGCCAAATTTTTCTCTGTCTTTGACAAGTATATCTTGGATCTTTAGGGTAAGCTTTTAGATATCCCTGCATATAAAAAAACAGGGTCAAGATTGCACTATAGGTAATATTCATTACGTTTACACTTTTTTTTTTTCTATTTTATATTTTTTCCCCCTTTGGGAAGAACTGTAATCTGCCCCAGATAAGCCAGGGTTATGAATGGCCAAGATGATGGTTGAATGTAAATTGTAGCATTGAGGGTCACAGTCTTTTTTTTTTTTTTTTTTATGATATAGTAAATTATTGAATATCTTTGTTTAGTATGTGGCTTAATTTTTTTATTCACATAAATTGCAAACTTTAAAAAAAAAAAATTAAAATTAACTTTACTGATAGTGATGTTTTTGCATAAATATTTTAAAATTGATACAAACAAGTCTTCCAGTGTGTTGAAGCAGAGGCAGCAGTATCCTAATAAATGTAAAACTGAGGTTTGTTTCAGTTACTCCACATGATTTTAAATATGCTCATCTAATGGTGAAATGAAAATATTTACTAAATTATAGCATCATCTTGTCTAATTTATTTGACGTTGCTCTTTTGAGGGAATAAATAAATAATATTACTTTTTTGCCTATTGGGTTCACCTTTTGTTTGTCAAATAAGCTAACTGTAAAAAAAATTTTTATAAATAGTTAAAAATAAATACATTTGTATTGAAAGGCAAGTCACCTTAAAATCAAAACCCACCATTATCCCTTATTAAATCGGTTAAAGTGGTCCGAGTTTAAAATATATTGAATCTGTACAACTAAATCTCTGCTATCTCTAATGTATCTTTAAACAGAATGTTTTTCTGCATTCAATTTAACACAGTTTTCAGAGCGGTTCTAATTAAAAGAGTGCAGTAGCTATAAGGAACTAGGAAAATGTGAGATACTCCATTGCAGTGATTAAAGAAGTGTGGAGCAGTGCCTTAGACTGTGAATGTGGGTCTGTGCCATAATAGTTGTTCAGAAATAAACAAGCCAAGGAGGCTGTATGGATTAGACTTTTCTCTTACTGAAATTCTTATTCTAAACTTTAAAATTATGACTCTAACTATGTTGACGTACTTTAGCTGACTTACTTTCTTTTATGTCATTTTTGAATGTAAAAACTTTGCTCCCTTTACTAGGGTCACTGTGTTTATTTAAGCTTTTATTTACAATAAGACTGGCTCCTTCTTGGACACCCTTGCATGCTGAGCAAAACGGGGAAACCTATCAAATATGTGTAAATAAAATCAGATATAGTTGAATTTGTGCATCCGCTCAAATGCGTCTTCCTCTGTAAACCTCACCTTCAGTCAGTTTGTTAATTTTTTAACCAACCTTTTTAACTTTCCTTTTTAGCTTCCTGAGATCTTTGATTTTTTTTTCATCTTGTGCAGGGTAACCGGGTGATGTTGCACTTTAAAATGAGAAATTCTCAGAGAATGTCATGGCTAACCTATGAGAGAACGAGCTCCATCGGAGGTGCTTAATATAAAAAAAAAAAAAGTAAAATAACGTGTATGATTTTTCTATGTTTCTTTGATGGAAACCAGTGTCATGTTTACTGCAAGCTCAAATGAGAATCAGGATGGGGTTGGTGGCTGTGCAGAAACTATTCTTTCATTATTTTATTCAAAACTTTTTTTTCTCCTCTTCTTTTGGCTCTCTGCCTCTTTTACTGTAAAAAATAATGGGCACTGTAATTTTTTTTTATTTGCTCTGCTGAAAGGTTAACCCTGAAAATTATACACTGATATGCAAAAATTACACTTGTACCATAAAATGCATGCCATTCAGATGTTCACCCTGACCCGATGAAACCTCTGATCTTTATGCACCCTGTATTTTATGCTGAATAACTGTTTTCACTGTTTGCAAGCAGAGACTTGAGTCGTCTTGCAGTCAACGGGGCTGTATTTTTTAATCATACACCCTGGCCTTTCATTGAATGTTTGCATAAAATGTAATCTCTTGCATAATCGACAGCAAAATACTGATTAAGAGTGGCATACATAAACTAACTATCCAGTTGAGTGTGCATCTAAATCTTCAGAGACTAAGAAAAGAAATGCACTGAAAAGTTTGTGCGTGTATGTCTGTGTCCTCGAACATGATGCCAGCACTTTAGAACTACTTAGAAAACCGAAAGAAAAGAAAAAAAAAAACATCAAGGGTGACCAAGGCTACAGGCAACAGACGAGTAGATGCAACTTTTAAAGCCATGTGTTCAGAGCGCTGACAATCAGAAAAGGGATGAGGCCCACAGTGCACTATGGGGGATGTGAAATGACTTGCTGTGCTTTTGCTATTTGCTTTTGTCTTTCAGCTTGTTTCATTCTGTACTGGCGTACTTTCAGAATGGAGGGTCGATGGTGTCATCTGCAGCCTTCTTGGTTTTATGTGTGTGTGCGTGTTTGCAGCAAGGACTGACTCAAACCTTGGTGCTCATTGGGCAGAGCTGTCCTCAGTTGGCAGGGACCTTATCTGTCATTCTCTAGGCTTTTTGGTGACCTGATGATGGACGACAACACAAATGTTTCAAAAAAAAAAAGAAAGAAGGAAGATGTTATCATGCAACTGCATACTTTGATCATCGTGTTGTTTCTGACTATCAGCAGGGCTTGGCCCAGGCAAATTGGGATGAGGCTATTTTAGTGTTGATACTGCTTCATAAATGAGACAAAATGTTGAAATGTTTATGCGCCTTCTGACTCTCAAGCATCAATAATATATACTGGAAATGCAAGATGCCACTTTCGATGTTGCATACAAATCTCTTTCATTCCCATCATTGTATTTGCCATCATGGGTTTTAAGTTGTGTATTCTAAGAGTACATTATTTCTTTAAATGCATT
Source organism: Brachyrhaphis roseni (assembly GCA_903066815.1). Classification (NCBI taxonomy): domain Eukaryota; kingdom Metazoa; phylum Chordata; class Actinopteri; order Cyprinodontiformes; family Poeciliidae; genus Brachyrhaphis; species Brachyrhaphis roseni. The sequence continues at coordinate 1,192 of CAEFZY010020776.1, read as the reverse complement.
ACAAAGACATGTCTGCTTTCTAATAAAAAAAAGTCCTTACTTCACCATGTACTGTACTGAGTGGCTTATTCATTTGTCATTGTGTCTTTGTGTTCCAAGAGCTGAAAGCCTGCGTTTGGGAATCTGCCCATAGTGCTGACTCCAGGAATCCTATACACAGGAGGGAGCCTTATAGTAATGTGTTTTGCAAGTTCTGATGTACTTCAGATATGTACAATGCAAACGTGGCATTAAAGGGTTGCCAACAGAAAGAAAATAGCCAATGCTGTGGTTTTGCTAGAGTATATTTGATAGAATATACCTTTTTTTTTTTTTTTGGCCAAATTTACTATTGAAGATAAAGGAACCATTTTAGAGAAATAAAGGAAATTGTTCCAATGAAAAATCCAAACCTTTCCAAAAACAAAAAAAACAGAGAGTTGTACACTTTTTGTCTTATTAGAATTTTTAAATTTGAATAAGTAATCTGGCAAATGATCATTGCCTACTTTATCCAGCATCACTCTTTTCAATAGAACAAAATGCACAAAAATTTAATTTACGAACAATAATATCATGAAGCTTTAAAAAATACCATTAATTTTAATATTATGTCAGTAATCGATTAATTTGAGGTATTTTAGGTTTTCTTATGGCCACTCGGTCCAAATCCCTTGTGCTTCTTTCACATGCCTTCCTTGCAGAAAGGGTATTGCTTTCATTCTTAAAGATAGCCATAAGTTCTACTGTTGTTTTTTTTGTTTTATTTTATGTCAAATGTTAATGTTTAATGGATCACCGTTTATGATTGTTCAGGGGTTTTTCCAGCCAGATTTCTTTTTCAAAGACGATAGTTCTCTTCTTTCCTTCCAGTTTTTTTCTTCCAGTTTTAGTCATTTTCGCAGTTGCCTTACATATTTTCTTTGCATGCCAGTGCCTTGACCCTTCTTAAAACAGACTAACATATTTTCCACAACCACAGGATATGTCTTTCCACACAGTTGTTTAGGAAAGCCACTCAGTGCATCATCTGGGGTTAAATAGCTTTTTGCCAGCTGGAAGAAAATTGCCACTTCTACTGACTGGAAAAATAAAGCAACGAGGTAATACTGACATTTTCAGATAATAGATAGAATGATAGATAGATAGATAGATAGATAGATAGATAGATAGATAGATAGATAGATAGATAGATAGATAGATAGATAGATAG